>CABHPQ010145794.1:24110-43570 GCA_902168405.1 Peromyscus aztecus
TCTCTCTCTCTCTCTCTCTCTCTCTCTCTCTCTCTCTCTCTCTCTCTTTTTAAATAGACTGTTTTCATCAGCAAAATTATATTGAAATACATGTCATTCATGCAATGACAGAGTCGAGATGTTGCTTAAGTGTGACTCACAAGCCTATCAGAGTCCCTATTTGGTCCTTTAACAGAAAGGTTTGTTGATGTTGGCTCCAGGAGTTTGAGGTCCCTGGTGAGTTAACCTAGATGGACTTTCCCAAATGCTTCCCCAGAACGGCAGTATCATTTTGTTTGCTATCAGCAATGCGCGATGTTCCATTTGTTCTCCATCCTGATGTTATCTTTCTTCGTTCATCATTTTAGTGGGTGCTCCTTCTGAAACATGAGAACTGCACACCCGACTCCCTTTGAAGACGCTGTCTCAACTTTTGCATTTAGAAGTCAAGGAAAAAAAATCTGTGTTTTAACTTCCTAGTGTTAATATAGGAAATATTTTCAAAATGAAAGCACACTTAAGGTCCAAAATGAAGAAATGAGATAATCTGGGCAAGGTGGCATCTGCTTCCAGTTACTTAGGAGGCTGAGACAAGAGTTTGTTGAGCCCAGGCCTTTGAGGCCAGCCTGAGTAAGACCCCATTCCTTTAAACAAACAGCAACCAACAGAAAGAAAAGACTAAGATAAACTCTCATGAGTCAAAGACAAATCTAGTTTGAGTCAATTCTCGGGAATAAAATATAAAGGCAATTACTTGAAAAATTGTCTCTGTTGTCTTTTGCGGTAAATAGTATGTGGATTTTCAGAATTAAAACAGAACCATAGTGCCAATAAGAATATTCCACACATACTTACCTGGAAGGGGAGATACCATGATCATGAAGGTGGTTTTCTCAGGGCAAGGCTTATCTAATGCACTCTGGTGTGCTGACCCCTGCGATTTCCCCAAATGCTGGAAACTTGACTGCATAATTTGTGGTAGTGAGGGACTGTGTTTGAGTTCTCCCCTAAAAATAAATAAATAAATAATAATATCATGGTCACACATGTTTTTCAAGACAGAGTTTCTGTGTGTAGCCCTAGCTGTCCTGGAACTTCCACTGTAGACCAGGCTGACCTTGAACTCATAGAGATCTACCTGCCTCTGCCTTTCAAGTGCTGGGGTTAAAGACATCCACCATCACTACCTGACTATATTTTAATAATAATAATGCCAGGAGGCAATGAGGGAAGTTATCTATTGTATATATACTTTATGACAAGAAATAACAAAAATACTCTGTGGGGAAAACCACCTGTGCAAAGCCCATCACAATTTCAGAAGGATTCTGAGTCTGGTGTGGTGCACATCTGTAAGCCAAGCCACATGAGGATTGTAAATTTGAGGGTAGTCCGGACAACATAGCAAGATCCTGTCTCAGAAGACTAAACAGAGCCTAGAGAGATAGCTCAGTGGATAAAACACTTGATGATCAGAATTAGGAACTCCAAATTCTGCATGAAAACAAGACAGGTGTGGTAAGTCCCGGTAGTTCCAAGACTTGGGAGACAAAGACTGGGGTATTCCCAGGGCAAGCTGGCCAGCTAGACTAGCTGGAACTGGCAAGCTCTGGGTTCAAGTGGGAGACCCTGCCTCAAAATAAATAGACTGAGGAAGACCTCTGATGCCAACTTTTAGGCCTCCACATACATGTTTACAAAGGTGAGCACGTGCCCTCATACACATGTGCCTGTGCATACATGCAGAAGCATCATATACACAAATGTAAAAGGAAAGATGAAACAAAATAGTCTTCAATAAGACTGTCTGCCCAGTGAGTTTCTATTTAGTGTTGGACTAGTCTCAATCTTTTTGTTGATCCTTGTAGCTGGGTATTATTGTATCAGAACAATCTATTTCTCCCTCCTCACTTTGGTTTAGAAGTCTTCTTCTCCTCTCTGAATGTGCACATGATTTCTATGGCCTGCATAATCTTTCTTATGGTGCTTTCTACTTACTCCAGAGTCACTCCTCTGTCTCTTCTCAAGGCTGACTATCACAAACCAGGCAGAAACTCATTACTTTTCTTATTTACCAGACAAGTGCATTTCCAGTACTTCATGTGGCAGATTACAGATATACACAAATTCTTTGACAGCTCTCTCACTGAGGTGGGCTTCTGTCTCCTTGAGTCTGCATAGACTTTTTAATGTAACTCTGAACAGTTTACACGGCAGAAGTGGTTACTCTGTTGGCTTCTTGGCATCAACCTTAGGAGACTGGTGGCTTTAACTTGCTATGTTTTTGATTATAACTCCAAGAAGTCCAACTATCTGGAAGACATTCTAGGGGTACTATTTATATGCACACTGTGCCCCATCTTCCACACCAAGGTGCCAGACATGTTAATAATGCCATCTTGGGCCCTCCAGGCCATCCATCTGCTAGCTGAGTGATCAGGTGACATTGGTAGATGCCACATTGAGCAGAAAATCAGCTGAGTGAGTTCTGCCCAAATTCTTGACCAATACAATTGTGAGCTATGGAAAAAAAGTTTAAATCAGTAAGTTTTGTTCCAACAGTTATTGACCATTATCTAACAGTAGATAACCTGAGAGCTTAATGTGTATCAGGAGAAGAGCCTTTGAGGTAGACAGATTTGGGGTAAGAAAAGAACTAATGAATGTATATTTAAGGTTTTTTAATGTATATTTAATGTGCTGTATCTGATGTATAAGTTTTTTTCCTTCACTTTTCTTTGTCTTAAGAAAATATGTATCTCTCTTGAATACATGCCAGAGTAGCATAGACCTGGTGTTTGGAAGAAAGAAGATTCTCACAAATTACATATCTATATGTCTATATGTCTATATATCTATATATCTGCAACTTATATATATACATACATACCTGTGCTGTATAGACATATATGGTTAAAATATGTTTTTAGCTAAAGGTTTGTTTGCAGGATTAACTCCTGGTTCAGGCAGCATGTATGAGAAGAGCTCCACTGAGCTCCACTCCATGGTGCAGGTAGCAAGGTTTAAAAACCGATTGATTTCTATACTTAATTAACAGACAACACGGTGATTTTGTGAGATCTGCTGAGTGCTCAGCCAGTGACCTTTTGCCTGTGTTATTTGTTTTAAAGGGGAAATTATTACCAGGGAGCACAACTCAAAATCTTTCAACTCCACATCTTAAGACACTCTTGAATCCTATAGCAGGAACTGTTGGAGCTTCTAGTGGAAGACAGGGTGGTTTGGAAAGGGACAGTCCCATTTTTCTTGCCCTAATATGTATATTATTGCATGGTGGTCACTTAGATATTGTCTGCCAGAGTACCCTCCAGCTTGAAAAACCACAAGAACAAATCCATTCATTTTTGCCTATACCCAGAGCAATACTAACTACATGGAACTTTCAAGGGACCAGAAAGAGGGTCCCTGCTGCTTGGGATGTAGTTACTGGTTACCAACAATAAAATACGTTTTAATTTTTAAACAGTTTAACTAATTGAAAAATACCTGTAGTAATAACTAGGTGTCCAGACTTACCATTTATTAAGTCATTGGAAATTACTAAAAATTCACTTGTCTGAAAATGGTTAGTGACTGTGGCTGATTCTACACCTGCTTACCGCTATGCTTATGCCCTAAGCTTGTCTCCGCGTGCCTTGGCCTTCTGTACCAATGCTTGCCTGAAGAGACATCATGCCCTTTGCGGTCCCATGCCTTGGGGAAAGGTTGAGACAAACTTCCTCAGAGACTTACATTGACTTCCTGTTGAGAATTGCTGATATCAGTATCTTTAGGTGATTATAAGAATCTTTCAATCGAGGAAGAGAAAACTGACAATTTCAACCTTTAGGAAACTTTTTCTTGGAATTCGCCAATATGCAGTGAGTGGCTGACACTGCTTTGTTAGAAGTTACCACATATGCTAGCCATGAAATTGATGTAGTTGCCAGAATTCTGCTTCTCCTTTTAGTGTAATGTGTTTGTTTGTGGTGCTGTCCTTGGGGTGAGAGCCCTGAAAAGAAAGAATGGCATGGAAATGTGAGGTTGTACTGGCAGGTAGAAAAGTCATATCATAAACATATAAATATATATAATACATCTACCTATCATCTATCTGTCTGTCTATCTATCTATCTATCTATCTATCATCTATCTATCTATCTATCTATCTATCTATCTATCTATCTATCTATCTATCATCTATCTGTCTATCATCTATCTATCTATCTATCTATCTATCTATCTATCTATCTATCTATCTATCTAATCTCCTAGCTACTGTCACCAGGGTTAGAGAGTTCCTTTTGTAGGTTCTTGATCTCATTGTTAAAAGAATTTAAGAAATGATGCAGAAAGGAACTACTGGACAATTTGTTGAAATTAGAGAGAGAACAAACAGAGCAGGAAAGCTGGAGATCTTAGTAGCTTCTTGGAAAAGAAGAATGAAAGAGGCCAAAGAGAGAAATGTACATTTTAATAAAGTCTGGACAATAAGATACAGCTTGGAGGACAAGGGAGGCACTCAGTGAAATAAAGAGCTGGGTGCCCACGGCATTTGTTCCTTGCGATTTTTATTGAAGAGTACAAGATTGTCCTCCTAAGGTGATCCGAACCTTGGGTACAGAAGCAATGCTCCACACCTGTGCACCCAATGAGAAGGAAATATTTAACCTTAATATAATATGACCTAACACTGTAGACAGCTAAGAGTTGATCTGTGTAGTACAGAACTAAGAACAGACACATTTAAGGAAGGAAAGAAGGAAGGAAGGAAGGAAGGAAGGAAGGAAGGAAGGAAGGAAGGAAGGAAGGAGAGCTAACTGGATTTGTTGTTGTCAGTCTGCCTTTTAGTTTTGTGGTGGTGATATCAAAGTTTTTAGAGTCCAGGCCTTGGCTCTGGTAACTCTAACAGGCTCAGCCACCTGTCCTTAGTGCACAGATTGCAGAGGCAAGTGTTAGTAAAGAGCACCAAGAGGAGGTAAGGAACAAATAAAGAGATCCAGTGGCCCCCAAATCCATCCTTGAAGTACTGACATGAAGTTTGCATTCAAATAAAGGGCAACTAAGCCCTCCTGGCCCAGTTGTGGCAATGCCCATTCTTGTGAGAGCTGTGTGAAATCTACTCCCGGGAGATACATTCCTCCTCCGAATCGCACTGGGGCCTCAACCTTCCCCTTTCCCCAGCAGATTTCTGGGAAAATTCCAGTTCTTTGGGGTCCAGTGTTTTAATAGATTAAAAGAGTCTCTCCTTCTGTCTTCATTCCTGCCAGGACTTTTATGTAGCCAGGCAAGAATAATTAACAGCATTTATTGCCTTCAGCTTACCTTTTAGATTTGGGCCAGAAAAGAAGAGCTAACTGTATTTACTGCCACCCACTTACCCTTTAGCTCTGTGGCCAGTTTAAAGCCCTTGCCATTGGCTCACCTTTACCCTGGCAGTTAATTATAAGCAGCCTATGATCTTTATCACCGACTTGGAAGGCTAGTGGTGGTTTATTCTGAATAACAATGGAAGGCCTGTGCTTGAACACAAGTGAGAAGCAGCTTGGAGATTTTCCATTATCATGCTTGAAATCTGCTGTTTTACCCTGTAAAGAGTTCCTATCTACCAGGGAATTGTTGACCACTGATAGCGTTATTCGTCTCAGAGGATGCTGATATATTCATGATATTTATGTGCCTGTGTGGGTGCGTTGGAAAGACATGACTGTTTTGTTCCCTTCCTGTCTAGTAGCCCTGGTTACTATGTCCCTTGTAGTGAAAGCTACCCCAGCCAAGGGTATAGGGGAAAGTGCTCTGGCATACTTCAAACCCTATAACCCACTGTATAACCTGGATGTAGTTGATCGGAGTCGGGGTTGTCAAATACAACCAAAGGTCAACTAGGACAGTTAATGTGTGCTCATTTTCCTTTTTCTTAGAAACATGAATTTAGATGCGTGATAGTACAAAATACTAGAGTTGGTGGTAAGATTCAAAAGCCAGAATGAATCTGCAAGCTGGAGAGGCTACAAGAGACCATATAAAAGCCAGTGTTAGAGAACAGAACACGGGCAAGCAGAGAAGCCCAGGACAGGAGGAGCAAAGGAATGCGGGAGAGTCATGTCATATGTAGAGTGGAAGCATGGGTATTCATGAATGGCCACTGCTGTGAGCAATCTCTTCTTTACATCTAGAACTGCTTCCAGCCTATACTTGTACTTTGGTTTCTGTATGTGGCTATCTGGGATGTTATTAATTCTTCAGGTAGAATGAACACTCTACCTAGTTCAAGTAAAAATGTTAATGAGAGATTTCTTTGTTTGTTCCTAAAGAAATAAAATACGTAGTCTTAGCCAGATGTGGTAGCATGTACTTTGAATTTCAGCACTTGGAAGGCAGCTGGATCTCTCTGAGTTTGAGGTCAGCCTTGTCTACATAGAGAGTTCCATGCCAGCCAGGGTTACATAGTGAGAGCCTGTCTCACACAAACCGACAAAATATGCATAGATTTATAAATTGGTGAAGGTTGAAAATACATTTATGCAAGTCATAGATAACCCTTACTCCAATTAATCAGGGCTTGCTAAATATGGACAGTACACTTTTAATAAGGTTAGTACATTTTTCTGATGTTGGTAAATCGTGTAGCCCCCTGCAGTTAGCCATAAATGTTAAAGTTTTCATGACCTAAAGTCTAAATATTGTCTTTCATGCTGCAGACATTCATAATACACCTTATTTGGTGCATTTCAGAATTGAACAAAATGGACAATTTTCCTTGCTGTCATTTCTATCTACATTAATATGCAATTTGCATTGAAAAGGCCATTAAACACTGGCTGCTTGAAATTCTAATATGTAGAAGCAAATTTTATTTGTTTCTTTATTTAAATTTTTTATATTTTGAGAATTTCACACAAGTATTGCATTTTCATCATTTCCACCTTTCTATCTCCCCGCTCCAATTCCTCCTGTGTCCCCTTTCAGGTTCATGACCTCTTTATCTATAGTTATTGTTGCTACACACACATCATAGTTAGCTTTAGTTGTCAACTTGTCACACATGGAAAGAAGGAACTTCGGTGAGGGATTGACTCCTTCAGATTTGCTTGTGGCCATGTCTGTGAGGTAGTTTTAAGACTGTTATTTGATGTAGGAGGGCCCAGCCTCTTGTGGACAGTATCATCCCTAGGCAAGTCAGCCTGAGTTAGATAAGAAAGTTAGCTGAGAAACCAGGGAGAGCAAGCCAGTAAGTAGTGTTCCTCCGTGGTCTATCCTTTAGTTCCTTGGCTTCCTTCCATGATGGACTGTCATCTGTGAGCCAAATAAACTCCTTCCTCCCCAAGTTGCTTTTGCTCATGGTATTTATCATAGCATCAGAAAGTAAAGTAGGATCTCCCCATACACACAGGCAGACCCCTCCCCTGGAAACTTACTGAGCCCAGCTAGTGTTGCTCTTATGCTTTAGGGACCCTGTGTCATAGTTACTTTTATACTTCCATAACAAAGCATCATGACCAAGGCAACTTATAAAAGAAAGCATTTCATTTGGTGCTCACAGTTCCAGAGGGTAGTTGAATCCACAACCATCATTGTGGAGAGCATGGCAGCAGGCAGGTACTGGAGCAGTAGCTGAGAGCTTACATGTTGAGACAACAACCACATGACAGAGAGAAAATGGTCATTGGGAATGACATGGACTTTTGAATCTTCAAAGCCCATCCCAAATGACATGCCTCCTCTAACAAGACCACACCTCCTGATCCTTCCCAAATAGTTCTACCAACTGCATAGCAAGCATTCAAACATATGAGCCTATGAAGACCATTTTCATTCAAACCACCATACACTGTCTCAAACAAATAAAAAATAAGTACATTAAGGGCTTCTTTTCATCAAGCCGTGGACTTAAGAGAATGCAAAGGTAGGCCACAAAGTGACTGCTGTTGCTGAAGTTCTCTCCCCGGGGGGAGATATAAAATAACATCTACCTCTCTTCCAGGGTCAGATTCACCCTGGAGAACCAATGAGTTCATTAGATTTACTTAAAGAGCAATGGGTCAGGAGTTAAGAGCAAGAGTGTAGATGGCCTTAAAGAAGCCATGGAAAGTCTGTAACCAACATGGATGATGACTGCGTGGATGGGACCTGTCCTTAGTCCTTCCTAGTCTTTAGACTTCTGGTCCTTGCCTGGGTCAACATGCAATTATGACAGAACTGCATACAGCTGGTTGGAGAGAGTAGCTGGATCACTGGGTGAAGGGTCCTTCATGTTGCGTTACCCACATTTTATGAGAAGAGGTCAACAATCAATAGGTCAAGCTGTGATGATCTTTTGCAAGTGGGCATAGCTGAACTCATGAAGATGGCGGCACTTTGGCTCTGAGGATAGCCCTGTACAACACCTGCAACTGACGAAGACCTTCTAACTGGATGACACAAACTACTCCTGCAAATTAATAAGGAAGGGAAAGAAAAGACAACTTATCAAGATGGTTAACGAGTTGAATAGGAACTTCGCAGAAAAGGTATCTAAGTATAAAATAATTATGTGAAATAGGCTCAATTTACTCGTAATTGGCAAATTGCAAATTAAAAGAGAACCTCCTACACAATTATCTGAACAGCTTAGATTAAAAAGGCTGCAATGTTTAATATGACCAAGGATGTAAAGAGGTACTGGTGGAAGCATAAATTGGCAGAGTCATTTGAAAGTAGTTTAGTATGATGTGCTGAGGCTAAAGATAAAGCAAACTTATGAATAACAATTTCATACTTAAGAATGCACTCAGCTATATTAGTTACTTTTTTATTGCTGTGTGTGATGGTTTGAATGAAAATGGTTCCCATAGACTCATAGGGAGTGGCACTATTAGGGGATCTGGCCTTGTTGAAGTGGGTGTGGCTTTGTTGGAGGAGGTGTATCATTAGGGGTGGGCTTTGAGGTTTCAGATGTTCAAACCCAGCCAGGTGTCTCACTCTCTTCCTCCTGCCTGACCATCTGGGTGTAGAAACTCTTAATTACCTCTCCAGCACCATGTCTGCCTGCACACCACTATGGTGGTATTGTGTTCCCCAAAATATTGTGTACCTTAATAAACTTATCTGGGGTCAGAGAACAGGACAGCCACAATATTAAACATAGAGGTTAGGCAGTGGTAGCATACGCCTTTAATCCTGGCATTCCAGAGGCAGAAATTCATGTGTTCAAGGATACACCCAAGCATGGTGACCCACGCCTTTAATCCCAGAAAGCAAGTCTTCAATCCCAGGGAGTGGCGGTAGAAAGCAGAAAGGTATATAAGGCGTGAGGACCAGAAACTAGAGGCATTTGCCCTGGAGAGGCATTTGCCCAGGAGAGGCATTTGCCCTGGAGAAGCATTTGGGCCTGGTTAAGCATTCAGGCTTCTAGCAGCAGTTCAGCTGAGACCCATTCTGGATTAGGACTCAGAGGCTTCCAGTCTGAGGAAGCAAGACCAGCTGAGGATCCAGCGAGGTGAGATAGCTGTGGCTTGTTCTATTTCTCTGACCTTCCAGCATTTACCCCAATACCTGGCTCGGGTTTGATTTTATTAATAAGAACTTTTAAGATTCATGCTACACACCACCATGCTTTCCACCATGACAATAATGGACTAATCCTCTGAACTGGAAGCCAGCCCCAATTAATTGTTTCCTTATAAGAATTGCTGTGGTCATAGTGTCTCTCCACAGCAATGGAAACTCTAACTAAGACATTGGGATAGAACAGCATGACCAAGGCAGCTTGTAGAAGAAAGGTTTTATTTGACTATAGTTCCAGAGGAATAAGAGTCTGTCATGGCAGGGAATCATGGCAGTAAGCAGCAGATATGGCAGTTAGAGCAGAAGCTGACAGCTCACGGCTTGAACTTCAAGCATGAAACAGAAAGAGTGAACTTGGAATTATGTAAGTCTTCAAGCTCTCAAAGTCTACCCTATCTCCAGTGACATACTTTTTTCAACAAGGCTACAACTCCTAAACCTCCCCAACAACACCACAAATTGGAACCAAGTATTCAAATCCCCAAGACTATGGAAAGCATTTCTCATTCAAACTATGTCTGACTCTCATAAGCTCATGCCCATATTATCATGCAAAATGCATTTAATACAACATCAAAAGTTCCCACAGTCTTTCACAGTTGAAATCCAAAGTCTTTTTTTTGAGACTTAAGACACGTTAAAAGTCCAGTCTTTTCTGAAACTCAAAACAATCTCTTAATTGTAACCTTCTGTAAAAATCAAAAAGCAAATTACATACTCCAACATACAATGGCATAGAATGTATGTTACCATTCCAAAGGGGAGGAATAGGGACATAGTAAGAAAATACTGGACCACAGCAAGGCTGAAACCTATCAGGGCAAACACCAAAGCCTGTAGCTTCATGACTGATGCCTGAGACTTTAGTTTCAAAGGTCGTAGATGGCTCTGACCATCTAGCTTTGCTGCCTGCAATATACATCTCTCTCTTGGGGCTGGTTTCACTACCTGTATGCAGCTCTCCATGGTATGGTAGATGTTTCATGGCTCTGGCATCTCCAGAATCTTGGAGTCTCCACTGTAAGTCAGCCTTCACTTTCATAGCTTCACATGACAGCATCTCACAGCCTCTTGACCTATCAGGGTCTTCAGGCAGGGATTCCCTTGCCACATGCTGCTTGGCTTCAGCAGCTCTCTGAAACCAAGGAGGATGAATCCACGACTCATTCACTCTTGCATCTCTCATATGTCTCGAAAGCTGGTATCATGAGGACACCATTGCTAAGTTTGGGTACCAGCTCAGGATGGACCCTCCTCCTCCTGTGTCACATTAGCAACAGCTTTTGTTTGTTGTTGCTCTCTAGAAACAGAAACTCCATAGGCCTTTTCTTTTCACAAATTGGAAGCTTAGCAGGGTGGGGTCTTGCCCTAAGGGCACCCTTTCCTGTGTTACAGTGGATATCAGGCCTCTCTTAATGGTGTAAATCTCCTTGATGATTATATCTTCTCTTCTAGCACATTCTTTGGCTGCAACATTAAATTTTCCAATGCTTCCTTTTTCTCTAAATTGTACATTTTCGCCCACTTATTCTTTTTCATTGTAGACCTGCATAAGCATTATCAATAACAACCACACCATAGATTCAATGTTATGCTGTTTTGAAATTTTATCTACCAGGGAAATTAGTCCATGTATTAGTTATTTTTCTGTTGCTGTGATAAAACACCATGACTAAGGCAACTTAAGAAAAAAAGAGTTTGTTTGGGCTTATGTGTAAACGGAAGTTTCTGTTCCACTGGTAACTCCCAAATACCCAGCAGCCACTTCTCAAATTACCACAGAGGCTTATATGAATTATAAATGCTTGGCCAATAGCTCAGGCTTATTGCTAACCAGCTCTTACATTTTAAGTTACCCATAATTCTATTTATGCTTTACCATGTGGCGGTACCTTTATTAGCATGGCATGCCCATCTCCTGCTCCCTCTGAGTCTGATTGGCGACTCCTGACTGCCCTTCTCCTTAGTTTGGTTGCCCCACCTATACTTCCTGCCTGGCTACTGGCCAATCAGTATTTTAGTAAACCAATTTGAGTGACAAATCTTTACAGTGTACAAGAGGATTATTCCACAGCACTTACAGGTGGTAATAGGAATTACCACCGAGAGTTGTGTTGATGATCAGGGTCTGGTCAGCCACCTGAGGCCATGTTGGTGTCCAAGGATCATGTTACTACTATCAGGGCCATGCTGATCTAGGTGGCTGGTGCTGCCGCCTGGGGCCATGGAGATGTCTGGGCCTGGATTACTGCTTAGGGCCATCTCTGGGTCCATGGCCCTGCAGTAGCTGGAGTCTGGGGTGGTATCCATGGCTCCTGTTACCACCGAGGAATCTGTAGATGCCCCAGTGTCTGGTCAGCCCCAAGACCATGTTGGTGCCCAAGAGCCATGCTGTCACAGGGGCCATACAGATCTGGATAGCCTGTGTTGCCACTGGGCCATGGTGAGAGCCCAAGTGCTGCCAAGGGTTTGTGATGATGTCCATGGCCTGTGTTAACACAAGGGCTCATTAGAGCAATGCTGTATTTAGCCAGCTCTGCCCTTCCCTGGCCCTGGGATAGCTAGCCCCACTCCTTGTTAGATAATACAGCAGAAGAACTGTCCCCCGACCTGTGAAAAATGGCCCCACCTCTCACCACAGGCATACACCTCACCTGGGTAGCACATTAGAGCTGACTCTGTAGTTGAGATGCAAGTGAACTGATCCTGGGAGTGTGAGAACAGGAAAACTGACCCCATCCCCCTCTTCTGCTATGTTATGGCATGGGTCAAAGAAAGATGCCCTCCCCTCTCCCCTATTACCTCCTGTGGCAGGTGAGAGAGTTGGCCCCTGGGGTCACAAGAGTGGAAGAGCTAGCCCTGACCCTCACCAGCTACAGCACACAGGAGCACAAGCCCTATACCCCACCTTGGTATACACCACCTGGGCAGCACACTAGAGCTAACCCTGTTGTCAGGGGGGGGGGCAGGTGAGCCATCTCTGAGGGTATGAGAGGAGGAGAGCTGACCCTATGCCCCTTGTTTGTCCCCTAGAGGACTGTGCACCTTTCCTGGGCAAAACAGTAGAGCTGGCCCTGGTGATGCAAATGTGGGTGATCTGGATCTGAGGACCTTAGGGCAGGAGAATTGGCCCTGCTCCTGGATGCATTGGGTGAGCTACCTGAGGCAGTATTGGGGAGCTTGCCTGGGTAGTGACCAGGAGGGAAAGCTGGTGAGCTGACCAATCCAGCTACCACCCATGCCCAAAACCAGGGCTATGAGTTCGCTGACCACCGAATCTATGAACTGTTGAGCATGTGAAGGGGACGAACCTACAGATTCCAAATGACAGGGTATCTGTGACACAGGACAACAGGATATCCAAGAGGAACCCTAGTGAAAGCCCATTATTGGTGATGTAGCAGAAACCAGAGGCCTCAAGCCAAACCAATGATTCAAGGCAATGAACACTTGGAAGTAAAGATGAATGGATGAAAGGGTAAACTTGAAAGGCTTCCACACTCCAATATTAAGTCTTTCCGCCAACATAGAAAGCCAAATCAAGCTGAATAAAAATAAAAGACCAGGTTTATTGGGCAAAATGTTCCTGGGTGACCTTTTCCAGCCCCCAGAGATGAGATAGGGAGAGGAGAGCGGGAAAAACCACGTGGCTGCTCTCTAGGAGTTTAAATACCCTGTAGGTGCAGTCTAGAATAGTTCTGGGGGAGGAGTTCCAGCTTGATGGGCTTTTTGAGAAGGGAAGGGTTTGGAATGGGGTGGGGGAGTGAGGCCCAAGCAGAGGTTCCAACTGAACAAAACTGTGTGATTCAACAGGCCACACTATAACAAACATGACCAAATAGAGCTGGCAACTGGGGGACCAAGTATCCAAACATCTGAGGACACGGGGGGGGGGGCATTCTTTTTCAAACCACCACAGTCCATTATCTTTTAATTTAGCCTCCAGTAAGTTCTCAAGAAAAGGGCAGAAGACAGCCAGATTCTTTGCCAAGACATCACAGGAATAGTCATAGAGCAGTTGCCATTGAAGTCCTTTCTTCCTTCTCAAATTTCTTGAGCCAGGCCTCTACAGTTTGCTTTGCTCTAGGCACTACAGGATCTTGCTAGAAGGAATGCTGCTAATAGCATTCAACCATTTATTTCACCAAAGTTCTAAAGTCTCCCATATTCAACCATACACAGCAAGGTCAGGTTCTTCACCAATACCCCACTCCTGGTACCAACTTCTGCATCAGTTACTAATTTGTTGCTGTGATAAAATACTATGACCAAGGTAACTTACTGAAGGAAGAGTTTATCTAGGTTTGTGGTTCCAGAGGGTTAAGAGTTAACCATGGCGAGGAAGCATACCAACAAGCAGTAGGCATGGAGGCAGGAGCAGGAACCTGAGAGCTCACATTCTCAACTACAGAAATGAAGCAGAAAGAAGAATATGCAAATAGAGTGAGGCTTTCAGCTCTCAAATCTCACCACCAGCCACCTACTTCCTTTAGCAAAGTTGCACTATCTAAACCTCACAAACAGAGCCACCAACTGGGACCAAATATCCAAATCCCTGAGCCTATGAGAGGCATGTCTCATTCAAATGATGACAATGTCTATTGTGTTTCAAGTTGAATTTTCCATTCCTGTTTCTCAGCATTCACACAATGAACCTCAGTCTTTTTTTTGGGGGGGGAAGCCACTGGCAAGGACCATCCTCAAAAGCTAGCAAGGACCATCCTCAAAAGCTAGAGAAGAATTATTTTTTTCCATCTTCAGCTATTGAAGTTTCCTGCTCCACTTTCTGCTTCATTTTTCACTGGTGCCAGCTGTTTCCCGAGAAGCATCTTCTACAGGAAAGGATTGCATAATCTTCCTGAAATATTGGTCTTTGAGGAATGATCACTCAGATCTTGGGGGTTACACCTAATACATCCTCAAAGACATGAAGAACTGCATCCTGCCTGCCCTTTCACCATTGGTGACAGGCTTCAAGGCTGTGCAATAAATCCGACCTGAGCACTGATATAGGCTAGGGAAGCAATTTGGATCGTTAGTAAGCTCATAAAAATAATTGGGAAAATTCTTCTAAAAATGATGTTGGCCATATGTTCAGATGTAGTCTAGTGACTAATAAATTTTCCTTGATCTTCTGTTCTTTTAAGATCTCATTTGTGTAAAGAGAGCAATGAAAGCAATTACCCTCACAGTCAGATTTGTAACTGTTGAGAGGGAGGTAAGGGAGTTCTGGCTGCGAAGGAAGAGTGAGTTCAAGGCTTTCGTAGTGGTGGTATGTTTTGTTTCTTGACCTGGGTGTGGTTACACGGTATCAGCTTGATTAATCACCACTCATTAAGCTGTAATTTTATGTTTTGCATAAAGTAGCTCTGCCCTATATGTGGGGGATATCGTCCCAGCTCCTCAGTGGATGTCAGATTGGTACTGAGCCCTGCATATGATACCTTATTTTCTATACAGACTTACTTACGGTAAAATTTAGTCTATAAATTAAGCACAAGATTAAACAATATCAGTTAATTATAATACAGAAAAGTTATAACAATGTTCTGTAATAAAAGTAATGAAGATACAGTTTTTCTTTTTTAGGAGGAATCAAATATTAGTATATTTTAAAATATACTAACATCCATATAGGCAGATATAATATAGATGTGTTTACCTGTTGTATAGTCACCATGTCTGTGCAGTACCTGTGGAGGCCAGAAGAGGGCGTTGGATCTCTTGGAACTGGAGCTATGTATAGTTGTGAACTGCCATGTGGATGCTGGGAATCAAATCTGGATCTTTGCAAGAGCAGCCAGTGCTCTTAACTGTTGAGCCATCACTCCAGCCCCAAGATCAGTATGTTTGAACCACAGTTGATGGAAGTAATTAAAACTGCCAAAAGCAAAGCCACAGATCAGAAGAGGAGTTGTGCTTTGCTGTATTTCACAGTATTAATGGCTTTAAAGAGATCTGGAGACAAGACTTCAGTTTGTCTTATAATTATTTGTCTTAACGAGACACAATGTTGACTTTTTGACTTATTGAATCAGCTTCGTGAAGAATAAGGAGTGAGGGTTTTCTTGACATGTGGATGTTTACTGAAGGAGGAATGTATAGCCCTGACCCAGAAGGACAACCACCACGTATTTGCTCTCATCAGAGGCTCTGAGCTCCAAATCTTCAGATGTGAGTACATATCCTGGAGCAATTGCAGAAGTCAGGAAAGTAAAAAGAGAACATTGCCAGGGCAAGTGGGTATGGGAGGACTAGAGGGAACTAACAGGGTACACGTGATCAGGGGAAATGGGGAGGGGAGAATCTAAGAACCACAATGGACAGTGTGGCACAATATCCCTAAGGGTGTTGTAGTGGCACATATACCTTGGTGGTGACCAGTAGCTCTTTAATTGGAGTTTAGAACTGCTCAACAGGAGGGAAACCATGCCTGGTACTAGAAATCAATGACACAGGGCTAGTGAAGTCATGGATCTTCGAGGAGAACCTATGATCACTTTACCAAACCGCATAGTCCCCAACTACACACCAAATATTTGTCCTTATACTCACCGACATGTGTGGTCCTCACCCCTCATCAAGGAAACTTCTCTTTGCCATTACAGAAACCCACAACTAATCAAGATGCTGTTGAAGAGCCCAGTCCCGATGGAGACATCCACAGAACGATTCCCACACCTCATGGAATATTGCAGGAGAGGGGTTAGAAATATTGTAAGAGCCAGAATAAGGATCAGGGAGTTTTCTGTGAGACTTTGTCTCCTAGTAATGTTAGAAGCTCTATCGATAAAGTCTCATCAACATGACTAGCTAAACATGAGCCAAACAAGGACAACAATAATAGACTTGCAAGTGTGAACCAGAAAAGACCATGTGGTTTCAACCCTGCACAAAGGACTACAGTCAATCCAGGAATGCTGAGAGTGGGAGAAATAGTCTTCCCCAGGGAAGAGCACACCATTTGGTTATTCAATACCAAACAGTCACCCCTGAAAACATACACACAACATACAGTCTGACATTGTACAGACTGAGCAAATTATATTTAGGAATATATGTGTGTATATACATATATGCATATCAACAAATAATGAAAAGAAAGACCATGAATTTGAAAGAGCAAAGAAGGGTATATGGGAAAGTTTGGAGGGAGAGGAGGGAAAGGGGAAAGTAATGTAATTATACTATAATCTCAAAAATAAAATAAATGATTTAAAATAAAAATTAAGAAACATAGAAAAAATAAGTGTGGAAAAAATAAGATATATATATATATAAGATATATATATATAACTAAGATATATATATATATATAATATCCACATGGTTCAGCTGCATAACAAGAAGGTATAGATGTGAAAATTAACATCTGAAAATGGAAACAGTTATAATGGGGAATTTTTTAAATGGGAGATTAAAATATTTTGCATTCTTGTTTTAAAAAAAGAAAAGAATGTATGCAATGTTCTGGTTAAATAGCTATGTCTAGAAATGTTCTTCACAGAATGGGAAGCAGGACCTATTGTACAGGATAGGGTTGATGGACTGTGTCTTCAGTGAACCTAGGATTTAGTCACTAAACAGGACTGTCCTTGATATGATGTCTTCCATTAATATTTCATTGAGAATCAAGTTTATAATTCACATAGGAAATAGGATTCCCTTTCTTTCTCCATCCTGCCTTATCTATCTTTCTATCTATCTATCTTTCTTTCTTTCTTTCTTTCTTTTTTTTTACATTCATTTAGTATGTGCATGATTTCTCACCAAGTGGTCATCCCATTCAGCATATCATAATAAAATAATAACAATTATTCCTGTTGTTATGAAGAATTTACAGTGTCACGTGCTCCTCCAAAAATCTTATAGGAGTTAATAAGTGTGGAGCCCAGGAGACTGTTTCAGGACAGAGAGGATGAACAACTCCATGGACCTAATTTACTTATCCAATTTATCTGCTGTCCATGTCATGTCTGTGGGGCATTGTGGGACAGATGTTTATAAAAGTTTCACCAGGCTAATCACCCGAGGTTGAATGTCAAAGCTCAATGAAGCATTTAGGGCTTTCCTGAGTTTTATAATGTATAAACACAGAGGGGCTTTAGGAGAGAGAGGTCACTTACAGCTGCAGTAACTAGGAAGTTTTGCACCCAGAATGGAAAGTTGCCCTTTGAACAACAGCTATGGTTTGATAGGCGAGTGGTAAAGGGTTGCTGCATGTACCTACTGACATGAGGGTAGAAATGAACGTGAAATGGAAGGATATGTTTTGGTGTCAACAAGGGACAACATTTCACACAGAAACCTAGTTTCGTGGTGAAATGTTATTTGATAATTAAAAAATGCCTAATGTGGAAAATTTTCTAGAACAGAATGGTGTATGGTCACAAGGGGATGGAATAGAAGTGACATGAGTCTTGGGTACTATTCAAGGCAGATTGCATTATCGGCTAATTCTACACAGTTTTTCTTTCTTCTACCCATTTTTCTTCTTTTCTTACTATTTTTGAAGTGGAAAGAAGCAAATTTTATTCCACCTTTAATACATGCCCAGGACCATGCTAAATACTTTATATGTGGATTTAATTTATTTCTCACATCAGACTTTTAGTGATAATGCATTAACTCACTTTATAGATATTAGAGAGTTGATATTTAAGTTGGTTCTTTTTCAAGGAAATGGAATTCATCACAAATCTGTTTACTATTAGGGCAATGGTTGGGAATTTCTTTGCATTGTAGATATTCTGTATGTAAATTGCATGCGTGCGTGCGTGCGTGCGTGTGTGTGTGTGTGTGTGTGTGTGTGTGCGTGTGTGTTGTGTATGTATATATGTGTAAGTGTATGTGCTGCATGTTTGTGAGAGTGCACATGTGTATCAATGCAGGTGTGTATAAATTCACATGGACGCCAGGGCCAACTTCAGTTGCAACCCTCAGAAGATGTCACTCATTGGCCCAGAGCTTGACAATCAGGTCTCTTCCTCCTCAGCCTTCAGATTGCAAGTGTATGCCACCATGCCCAAGGAAGTGACTTAAATAAGTCAATATGGTCTAAGGTGGCAGACAAGTATCATATATGCGGTTTAGGCAGAACCTTTTGGGAGTTGAAGTGAAGGAGAATTTCTCCCTAATGGGTTGATTAGAGAAGCACTCATAGCTGAAGTAGAGGTTGAGCAGAGAAACATAGACATGTTGGGAAGGGAATGATGCAGATAAAGACTGAGTGATGAGGAAGGCACAAGGATAGCTTTGAACATAGCAATAAGGTACCAGAGTCTATGGCACATACAGCTTCTGGATGCTTAAATGCTGCTGGGAGCAGCATGGAGAACTGACTAAAGAGGAACAAGAGAGGCATCTGGGGACTCCCAAGGAAGGGGCTTCATTGATTCAGACACGAGATCAAGAATAAATGGATGAATGTTACAGCAAATATGTATAGAAAGACATGAATCTGGGAATGGTTCTGAAAAGGAATTGACAACACAGGAATCCCAGTCACATTGTATATACGAAGGAAAACGAGACAACATTGGGATTTCAAGTCTGGGCAAGGTGACTGTGACACTGGTGGCCTCATGATGAAAAAGAAAATTGGACAGCAGTAGGAAAACGAGGCATGACTTATGTATGTTGAGCTGAAGGTACTGATGGGGAGTTTACAAATAAGCATCTTGTCCAGCAGTTAGAAACAAGCTTGAATCTTGACAGAGACTGGGACAAAACGAATTGAAAATCTTCACCCTGTAAGTTGTAACTGAAACATAGAAGTAGATGAGCTATCCAAATGATGGTGAGACCGTACATAAAAGGTCCCCAAGGCAGGGCTTGAGAAATGGCTCATGCTTCTGAAAGCAGGGGGCAGAAAATGAAGAAAGAGATAACAGTACTAGTCGGTGTTCCTTCTCTGTAACGCATCCCTGAGAAAA
>CABHPQ010145795.1:12400-25594 GCA_902168405.1 Peromyscus aztecus
AAAAAAAAAAAAAAACCCAGCCTGTCCTTGATGGAACTGGAGGCAAGCTGAGCAGAGCTGTGCTTCTGCGCAGTAATCCCCTCTACAATGTCCTCCTCTTTTTCCTTTACATCAGAACCCAATTGTACTAGAACTCATTTCTGAGGAGGCTTCCCAGCATGGTACCCCTTTTGAAACCAACCCCAGCTTGGCCCTACTCCTCTGTATTAGTGGTTATGTGAGGCCCCTCTCCAGGACAGCAGATGTAAAACAATGCCCTGATATTCTAATGGGTTGGCAATGTTAATCTGCCAGGGGCTGCAGACAGCAGGTGGCCACTAACGTCTAAAGGAACAAGGCTTTGCTTTATTCTGATGAGGAACCTGACCACCCCTCCTTACCAGAATAGCTCGTCCAGGTGACCCCTTAGGAAGAAGACATTATGTAGATGCAGGCTCCGGAGGTGTGTCAGGTTGACAAACTGAGAGGTGAACTGGGTGATGACCCGTTGTTTCTCCACTGGGGTGAGAAAGAAGCCGGACCGGAGGTGGCAGAGAAGAAGACTGTGCAGGTGCCTCATACGGCCCAGGTAAGGGGAGAAGTTAAGCAGGCAGGTAGGATTATTCATGTAGTACAAACTCAGTTTCTGGATAGAGTCCAGATCCAATATCTCCAAGACTTCTCTGTGGTAGTTAACGGACATAGACCAGATCTGTAGGTGGCCACAGCACAGACTCATCAGACCTTCCCTCCCACACACCCACTGAACAATGAAGGACTCTACAGCGTCCAGTGGGCCTCTCTTGAGGACCAGGTCTATCACCACCTTCACCAGCGGCTTCATCTCCGTTCCTGAATGATCCACCCCTGCTAGATTCTCACTCCACTCACTAGCCATGAACACAGACCACTTGTCCCACATCTTCAAAGGCATAAACCGTAAATCCAGCACTTTCAGTCTGCACCTCCTGTGGGTAAAACCGGGAAGAGTCTCGGCATAAAGGCAGTAACCACTGTCCTATCCCCATGCCCTTATCCTTGAATCCAGCCCAGTCCCACTTCTAGTAACTGGGAAGCAGGGACAGTCTTTCAGCCACTGCCGATTCATGATCCTGCATCTGCCACAGCCCTTTCCCAGATGGCTCAGCAATGGCCAAAGCCTCTGTAGTTCTCCAAGATGGTACCACCAAAAGCATCCGCCCCATCCAGTGTCTCCCCTCCCCCCCCCCCCCCATTCCATCTGCATCTGCTTCCTTATTCCCAAGGCCTTCTTTCTTTGGATCTCACTCACCTGTGACGAACCTTCTGGAAAAGCAGGCCATCAATCCCAAACAGGATAATCTCTAAGATTCTCCTGTAGGCACCCTTCCTCATGATCATGGCTCCCAGTGGGAGGCAGGGGAAGGGCCAGACCCTCACCATTGCCATAATGATGCTAACGTATCTCCTTCTGCAGGCCTTTTTGAACAGTGATGGGAAGAAATATGAGGGCACACCATCCAGATCAGAGAAAGCCAAGGCCGGTTTCCTCAGGAGGCTGTCCTCTGCCAGCTCCTGGAGTGTGGGTGGGGACTTGCAGCTCATCCTGATGGCTCTTCAGGAAGAAAGTTCCTGGGGCAACATTTAAAAAGACATCCTTTCAAGTAAGTGCTGAGGCACTTTTCTCACCCATGACAGGAACTAACATGTCAGGGCCACAGTCACTGCCCTGAGAGTGGCAGAGACCTCAGATTAGCTCACTCCACTCAGTACTCCCCTGACCACAAAGCCATCGAACTTCCTGCTGGCCCCAGAGTATGGTCTCTCAAGTATCCATGGCCACAGTTCACCTCATTACCATTCACTTCCAGTTGGGGCACTGGGTTCCATTCCCAGTGGGAAGTGAGTCCCGTGCACTCTAGAGACTAAACTCCAGCTCCCTGGGGAAACATGTCTCATTTAATACCCTGTTATGGCTGGGAGTGGGGGCTCACAGCTGACATCCCAGCATTCAGGAGGCAGAGATTTACCGTCAGTTAGAGGCCAGCTTTTGGGGGGTGTGGGGGGCCCCCCGAGGAGAGGGAGTAGCAGTACCTATTAGAAAGAAGGAGTGGTAGCTAGCGGTGTGGTGACAGCCGAGAGTGGTGGTAGACCTGTAGTCTCAGCATTTAGAATGCAGAAGAATCAGGGCTTAGAGGCCAGCCTCAGCGACAGAGCAAATTAGATGGTAGCCTGGGTCACATCAGACCCCATCTTAAACAAGAAATTATAATACTATGTCTCCAAGCCGGAGAGTTCTTAGACTATAATTTAAGGACATACGAAATAAGAAGCGGAGTACTCTAGAGTCGGGAGGATCTCCTGAGTTTGAGGCCAACTAGGGCTACACAGTGACATTTTGTCTCAATAAATAAATAAATAAATAAATAAATAATTAAGTATCTTTCTTATCTCAACTCCTAAATAGAAAACACTATGAATCCATTCCCAGTTTCAGGCACAATGAAGAGGAAGTTTCACCTTCTCTGGTGCCTGTGCTCAGACACCTAGTGGTCTGCTGACAATGAGTGATGCAGACTGAGAATCACTTATTCCCACTGCCAACAGTCTTCTAAAACACAACTACCGCATCCACACTGGCAGCTGGACAGCTATGTTAACATCCGAATTTTTGTATCTGTTTGAGACAAGGTCTCCCTGTGTGTAGCCTTGGCTGGCTTCAACTCACCATGTGGGCTGGACACCCGGCTCAGTGGTTAAGAGAACATGTTCTTTTTTTTTTTTTTTTAAAGATTTATTTATTTATTATGTACACAGAAGAGGGCACCAGATCTCATTACAGATGGTTGTGAACCACCATGTGGTTGCTGGGAATTGAACTCAGGACCTCTGGAAGAACAGTCAGTGCTCTTAACCGCTGAGCCATCTCTCCAGCCCTGAGAACATGTTCTTGCAAAGGATCTGGGTCCATTTTCTCAGTACCTACCTGGTAGCTCACAACCATCCATTACTCCAGTTCCAGAAGAGCCTACTTCAGAGCTCCAAACACTCATATGGTGCCCATAAATACATGCAGGCAAAACACTCACACATAAAATGAATGTCTTTTTTAAAAAATTCACTATGTAGACCAGGCTGGCCTCCAATTCACAGAGATCCACCTGACTCTCTGACTGAGTACAGAAATCAAAGGTGTGCACCACCAAGCCTGGCCAGCAACTTTTTGTTTTGTTTTTTGTTTTTTGAGACAGGGTTTCTCTGTGTAGCTTTGGAGCCTGTCCTGGATTTTTTTTTTTTTTAAGATAGGGCTTTTACTATGTAGCCTCGGGGTCCTGAAACTCAGATATTCACCTGCCTGCAAAATTAAAGGGAATATTTTGATCCAATCTGTTAATTGCTTTATTTACCATATTATACATGAAATGGCAAGCCTCCTACCTTCAAGGACTAGGAAGGCAGGCAGGCACTAACAGCCAAACTGAATTTTTATTAAAATATCTGAGCAGGCATGTTTATATTATTTTTGTGGTGCTGAGAACTGGACCTGAGTGTCATACATGTCAGGGCATTTTTACTAGTGAGCTACATTAACAAACTCCCAATTAAATATTTATTTTCCCATTCATTTATTTACTTATTTATTTATTTCTTGATTCTTTGCCACAGGGTTTCTCTGCATAACAGCCCTGCTAACTGGGCCTTTTTACTAGTGAGCTGTATCACCAAATTCTCAGTTAAATATTGATTGATGGATGGATGGATGGACTGATTGGTTGAGACAGGGTTTCTTTGTGTAATAGCCTTGGATAACTTGGAACTCACTTTGTACATCAGTCTGGCCTCAAACTCAGAGATCAGCCTGCCTCTGCCTCCAGAGTGCTGGAATTAAAGGTGTGCACCACCACTCCAGGGATCAGAAGTTCAATTCATTCCTCAGTATATAGGCTCAATGACTCAGCATTTAATCCTAGCATTCCAGAGAAATATGCCTGCCTGGATAGGCAAGTCGCCAGTGGGCATCTAGATTAACACGGAATGATTCAGGCTCAATCCTCTCGCCTCGGCCTCAGGGAGCAGGTGAAATTATCGTCTGCTACCACTAAGGTCATTAAGGAACAAAGTGACATACCAGAGATGGACAGCGGAGAGATGTCTCCTAACCGCAGCAGGACCAAGATGTAACTTCTGGCTCGAGGACTCTGCCTTCTTCGGTTCCTCTGTTGCCCTGCCTGGCCTGGAACTCAGAACCAGGCTGGCTTCAAACTCCCAGGGACCTGCTTGCACGCCTCCGCACGCCTCCGGCTGCTGAAGCTTTTTTTTTTTTTTTTTTCCTTCGAGACAGGGTTTCTCGTGCAGCCTTGCTGAAGCTTTTTACAGGAACTTTCTACTTCCACACCCCCAAGCAAGCTCAGACCTCAATACAAATCGCCACCTGATTGGATGTTTCAGTCTCCACCCACTTTGTTTTTCTCCAATTGAATCTAGAGCCGGATGTGACGGAAAACCCTTTTAATACCAGCGCTCATGAGGTTGAGGCAGGTGCGTCTCTCTGACTTTGACCCCACCCTATTCTAACTAAATATTGACTTCCAGGCTCCAGCCAGGACTACTTGATAAAAGTCTGTCTTTTTCTTTTTTCGTTTTTTGGTTTTTCGAGACAGGGTTTCTCTATGTAGTTTGGTGCTTGTCTTGGATCTCGCTCTGTAGACCAGGCTAGCCTCGAACTCACAGGGTTCTTCCTGGCTCTGCCTCCCGAGTGCTGGGATCAAAGGCATGCGCCACCACCGCCCGGCTAAACTCTGTCTTTAAAAAAAAAAAGAAAAAACAAAAAACAAGCGGGGTAGGGCAGTGTCCATCTTTAATTCCAATACTCAGGAGGCAGAGGCAGGAGGATCATGGTGAGTGTGAGGCAGTCTCAGTATACACAGTAAGCTCCCAGACAACAACTCTGTCTCTCTCTGCCTCTCTGCGCCCCCCGCCCTCCCCACAGTGTTTGAATCTGATCTGTGTTCCCCAAAGGTAAAGAATTAAGATGGGGTTAAGGTCAGGGCTCATTCAGGGATTCACTCCACAGAGATTCTTCAGTATGTGAGTGGCACAGTTTTGAAAGAAAGAGCAAAAGTTTAGTCTGTTTCTCATTAGAAAAAGAAAAAGCAGCAGACACAGTGTCAGAGCACTTTTATACGTGGAAGGAGGAGAATCCAGGACAGATCAAGCTACATAATGACAGTCCAACCTGGGCTACATGAGACCCAGTCTCAAAAATAACTGATACACCTGATGTCATTCTTACAAGATTCTTTAGCCACTAAAAACCAATAAAGATAATCCACAGTGAAGCAGCCTGAGGAGGACAGCCAGATCCTGCCACAGAAAACATTAGCAACTCTTGTATCCAGCATCATTGTGGTTTTTCCCTTTTATTTTGTCTTACTGAGACAAGGCTTTGGTATAAGTCATCCAGGTTGGTCTGGAACTTGCTATGTAGACCAGGCTGGCCCCGAGAGGTGATCCTACTGTCTCAGCCTGTCTAAAGCTGGTTCACAGAAGAGAGACACCACACACAGCTGGCAAGCCAGGTTCGGGACTCATGCTTCACCACGCCTGGTTTTTAGATGCTAGGTGTCAAACTCAGCATTTCCCTAATGCTAGGTGTGCTTCCTACTAACTGAGGTACACCCTCAGCCTCAGGATGTGGGGGTTTATAGAGGGACAGAGATGTAGGGTGAAATCTGCCCAGAGCAGAGATTAGAAGCCTTAGAAGCTGTGAAAGGACAGCTTAAACCCAACATGATCCTTGCAGGAGATACAGCCTTCATTTCCCCAAAAGGTGGGGGGTGGGGGGTGGGGACCGAGTGTCAGATGCAATCAACTCAATCACAGACTTGAGGGGAGAAAAATCCAGATTGGGATCAAGGCTAGAGAGCAGCACTGGAGACCAGACCTGGGGATCAGATGTGTCCAAGTCTTAAAGCCATGTTGGAGAGAACATGCCAAGTCTCCCTGGAATAATGGTGAAGAGTGAGACAGCGGGGCTGTGTCCCTGCACCTGTTCATCCATGGTGCCGATCACCTAGAGTCTCTGTCTTCACAGTCAGGCTCTTCCCAGTCAACCCTGAGCCCAAGTCAGCATCCTCAAACCTTTGAGATATAAGAGCTTCATCAGAGGCACACAGAATCTTAGAGTGTTGGTGTGTGTGTCGGAGAGGGGGGCTGGGGGGGTGGGGCGGGGGGATTCAGGAATCAGGAAGGACACACATACGGGGAAATGCAAAAGCAAAGTCAGTAAAGTGTTTGGGGTTGGGGTGCAGCTGAGAGCCTTGCTGTGAATTCCCCAGTGAGCAACTGGAGTGTGCCTTAACAGTGGAGACTTTAGGTGGATCCACAGAACTACAAAGAGGAAGGGAGGGAGGGAGGGAGGGAGGGAGGGAGGGAGGGAGGGAGGGAAAGATGAATACATGACCTAGAGTTACAAAGGTGCTTTTTAAAATTATTATTACCTTGTTGGAAAGTCCCTAGTCACAGTTCCAAGTTAGTTGCTGCTTGTGATTGGCTGAGGTGAGGTTTTGCCTCCAACATCAGCCTTATCAGACATGACCATATTCAATTTCAGGAGTGCTTAGTTTAAAGTGACTTTTAAGGCCTAATTGTTGCTTTATGTTAAGGATTCTCTTCTTTGCAGTAGGGTACCAACGAGACAGGGTCTCACTGTGTCACTGTGTGGCCCTGGCTTGATTGGAACTAGCTATGGAGTCCAGGCTGACCTCCAATTGACAGGAACCGGTCCCCCAGCTGAGTGTGAGATCAAAGGACAGCAGTGGTGCACACCTCTAATCCCAGAACTCAGGAGGCAGGAGAATCTCTGTGAGTTCAAGGCCAGCCTGGTCTACAGAGCAAGTTCCACGACAGCCAGGACTACACAAAGAAACCCTGTCTTGAAAGAAAGAAAAGAAAAGCTGGACTTGATTAGTTGATACTAGACACTGGATCAGACCTACAGTTCCAGCACTTAGGAAGTTTATTAAGTAATAAAAAGAGAAAGAGAGAATGTAAAACGTCATCCAAATCAAGTCCTCAAATCATCCAGCAGATATGCACTGGGGAAGCCCCTTTGAGGCAGCCAGCTGGGGTCCCCAACTGAGAGAGTCCCAGGCAGAGAAAAGCGTTCACTCTGGTAAGGCTTATAAGTAAAACGATGTATAGCAGTAGAGATGACGTCATCACGTCTCAGTTGGCCTGGGTCTCTTCCAGGCAGCTCAACTGGTTTCTTCTTCTTCCAGACTGCTTGGCTGGTATGAGAGTCTTGCAGAAGTCTCTATTGTTTATTCTCAGGAGGGAGGGGCCTAGTGAATCTTGTCAGTTTCAGCAACTTCCTGAAGCTATTTAGAGGTTTTTTTTTTTTTGTTTTGCTTTCTGTCTTAAGAAACTTCCTTGCAAGATGGAGTATTCCAATCTGGGAGGAAACTGCTACATGATACTAATCTGAACAGCTGGATTCCAAAGTTCCATTCTCATGTTAAAAAATATTTATTTTTGTTTCCTGTGTGTGAACCTATGTGCCTGATGCTCATAGAGACCAGAAGAGGGCATCAGATCCCTTGAAACTGTGAATCACTATCCGGGTGCTCGGATTCAAACTTAGGTCCTCTGAAAGAGTAGCAAAAGCTGAGGCCTGGAGAGATGGCTCAGAGGTTAAGAGCACTGGCTGCTCTTCCAGAGGTCCTGATTTCAATTCCCAACAACCACATGGTGGCTCACAACCATCTGTAATGAGATCTGGTGCC
This sequence comes from Peromyscus aztecus, assembly GCA_902168405.1. Lineage (NCBI taxonomy): Eukaryota > Metazoa > Chordata > Mammalia > Rodentia > Cricetidae > Peromyscus > Peromyscus aztecus. The sequence continues at coordinate 20,143 of CABHPQ010145795.1, forward strand.
CTCTTCTTGTATGCTGGAATACATGCAGATAGAGCACCATATACATAATAAAAAAAAACTAAATAGATAAATACATCTTTAAAAAAAGAAAAGAAAGTGTTCATCGACCAGAGATGGAAAGTCAGAAGGAAAACCTTAAAAAAAAACAAACTACCTCTCCAATGCCCAGTTCCATTCTTGACTTCATCTGTTCCAGCCAGTGCACCCTCTGCCTTCTGGAAAACCAGGAGCAACATCTCCATCACTGACACTTCATCCCACTCTGCAATCCAGACTGACCAGGATTCCACCATGTAGCTCAAGCAGGCCTCAGACTCACAGTGAAGCTTTTCCATTGGCCTCCCAAATCCAAGCCCCAAGCCTGCCCTCACCTGTTGGTGGTCTGGGAGACCGTGTCTCCTGTTGCCCAGGGTGGCCTCAGACCTGCTATGTGGCTGAAGAAGACTCTGAACTTCTCATTCAGCTGCCTCTGCCTCCTTAGTCCTGGGACCATCGGCCCGGCCACCTTACCTGGCTTATGCAAAGGAACCCAGGGCCTTACACAAGGCAGGCAGGCATCCACCACTGGCCCTGTCACCATGTTAACGGACTCAAGCTATTCTCTTGCCTCACCTTTCTCTGCAGCCACCACAGCCGATGCCTGCCACAGCCTGTAGCTGGTTTCTTTCTTTCTTTCTTTCTTTCTTTCTTTCTTTCTTTCTTTCTTTCTTTTTTCTTTTTCTTTTTTTTTTTGGTTTTGGAGACAGGGTTTCTCTGTGTAGCTTTGCACCTTTCCTGGAACTCGCTTTGGAGACCAGGCTGGCCTCGAACTCACAGAGATCCGCCTGACTCTGCCTCACGAGTGCTGGGATTAAAGGCGTGCGCCACCACACCTGGCCTGTAGCTGGTTTCTAAACTCCAGAACAGATTCACAACTGTGACAAAGCCAAAGGCCTTTTGTTTTTTATTTTTATTTTTATTTATTTATTTATTTTGAGGCAGTGTTTCTTTGAGTAGCTGTCCTGGAACTCACTTTGTAGACTATGCTGGCCCCTAACTCACAGAAATCCACCTGCCTCTGCTTTCCCAGTGCTGAGATTAAAGGTGTGTGCCACCACCACCTGGCGACAATATTTTCAACTTTATATTTTATGTCTATTTAAGAACAGATTATTAAATCCGGGCTGACACACACTCAGAACTACTTTGTTCATATAAGAATAAAATATTGGGGGGGGGTTGCTGGAGAGATGGCTCAGAGGTTAAGAGCACTGCTTGCCCTTCCAAGGGTCCTGAGTTCAATTCCCAGCAACCTCATGGTGGCTCACAACCACCTGTAATGAGAACTGGTGCCCTCTTCTGGCCTGCAGGGATATGTGCAGACAGAACACTGTATACATAATAAATAAGTAAATAAATCTTAAAAAAAAAATTGATAATACAAGTGCACACTCATTTAAAAAAAAAGAATAAAATATTGGGGGCTGGAGAGATGACTCAGCAGTTCAGAGCACTGATTGCTTTTCCAGAGGACCCAGGTTCGATTCCCACCACCCACATGGCAGCTCACAACTGTCTGTAACTCCATGATCTGACACTCTCACACAGACATACATGAAGGCAAAACACCACTGCACATAAAAAAACAAATAAATTATTTAAAAAGAAGAATAAAACATATTTAGGTCACCAGGATACACACATATATATGAATATATGTACAACACACACACCACACACACACACACACACACACACACACACATGCACACTGTATCCAATCAGATAGCAGCATGTGTTGCGAGGTGGGACTACAAGGTAGCTGTGGTAGTGATGGTGTATATCAGCTTTAGAAGAACCAGAGCCCCAGAGGCTGAGTCACTGCCTGGCCCTGCCTGGAATAGGAGCATGTAACCACTGTCCATCTCGGGCACGTCCCTCACCTCCATCAGGACACCCCATCTCCACCAGCCTAGACAGTGTCTTCGGTGACATTAGATCTGAGACAGCACAGGTAACTCTGCCTTCTCTGTCTTCAAATGAGCAGACTGAGGATTCTGGTCAGACTCCAAGTACAGCTTGGTCTTCATCTCAACAATCCATCCTTTTCGTTTGTGGACTTGTTGGTCTGTTTGAGATAGAGCCTTCCTGTGTTGCCCAGGATGGCCTAGAACTGGTCATGTAGTTCAGGCTAGACTCAAACTCCAAACCCTCCTGCCTCAGCCTCTTGAGTGCTGGGCTTACCAACGTGTGCCACCATGCCTGGGTTCATATCAAGTCACTATTTTTCTTGTAGTTTTTGAGACAGGGTCTCACTCTGGTAGCCATGGTGGCCTTGGACTCAGGATAATTTCCCTGTTTCAACCTCCTTGTACCTGGAATTCCTAGTGTGAACTACTGTGTTGTCCTTTTGTTTATTTCCACTTAAAATATCCTTTAGGGCTGGTGAGATGGCTCAAAGGTTAAGAGCACTGGCTGCTCTTCCAGAGGTCCTGAGTTCAATTCCCAGCAACCTCATGGTGGCTCACAATCATCTGTAATGAGATCTGGTGCCCTCTTCTGGCCTGCAGGCAGAACACTGTATACATAATAAAAAAACAACTCTTTAAAAAAAAATATCCTTTAAATAAATATCTTAGGTTCTTCTATTTCCTTTTTATTACTTTTTAAAAAACAAAGCTGCCATGCAGTGGTAGGGAACACCTTTAATCCCAGCACTCAAGAGACAGAGGCAGGATGATCTCTGTGAGTTTGAGACCAGCCTGGTCTACAGAGCAAATTCCAGGACAGCCAGGGCTACACCGAGAAACTTTGTCTCAAAAAACAAAAAACAGCCGGGCGGTGGTGGCGCACGCCTTTAATCCCAGCACTCGGGAGGCAGAGGCAGGCAGATCTCTGTGAGTTCGAGGCCAGCCTGGTCTCCCAAGCAAATTCCAGGAAAGGCGCAAAGCTACACAGAGAAACCCTGTCTCGAAAAACAAAACAAAACAAACAAACAAACAAAAAAACAAAAAAAAAACAAAACAAAATTTAATATTTTTAAAATAAATAATAAAAAACTATGTGTGTTTTTCCTGCATGTATATATGTACTACATGCATGCCTGATGCCCATGGTGGTCAGAAGAGGGTCAGAAACTGGGGTCATAGACAGTCATGAATCATCATATGGGTGCTGGGAATTGAACCCAGGTCCTTTGAAAGAGTAGCCAGTCCTCTTAAAAGCTGAACCATCTCTCCAGCCACTTTATTATTATGTCTGTTTCTTTTTGTTTGTTTGTTTGTTTAAAAAAGATTTTATCCAGGCATGGTGGTGTAAACCTTTAAACCCAATATTCCAGAGCCAGAGGCAGGAGGATCTCTGTGAGTTGGAGACCATCCTGGTCTAGAGAGTTAGTTCCGGGATAACCAGGACTATGTAATAAGATCCTGTCTCAAAAACAAGAAAACAAACAAACAAAAACAAAGTGTGTGGTGGGGCTGGAGAGATGGTCCATTGGCTAAGAGCACTTGGCTGCTCTTCCAGAGGAAACAAGTTCAATTCCCAGCACCCCCATAGCAGCTAACAGCCATCTGTAATGCCAATTCCAAGCTCTTTTATGGTCTCTGTGGACACCAGGCATGCACACAGACAAAAACATCCATACACATTAAATAATTAAAAAATTTAAAACCCCCAAATAAAAATAAACTAAAAAGTGTATTTTATCTTATGTGTATGATGTTTTACCTACATGTATATATGTGTACTGCATGCTTGTCTGATGCCCTTGGAGGTCAGAAGAAGGTGTCAGGTTCCCTGAAACTGGATTTATGAATGTTTGTGGGTGCTGGGAATCAAATCTGGGTCCTCTGCAAGAACAAGTGTCCTTAACCTACATTGTTGTTCATTCATTATTTGTTTGTTTGTCTGTTTTGGTGTTTGCCATAGACAAGACTTCATCTTAAAAACCAAATAATTGAAAAATAAAGCCACGGTTTTTCCTTATCTATCTTTTTTCTAGACTCCAATGCAGCACAGGAAATCTCCTGTGTCACACATGCGTCAGCATCTCCAGCTCAGAATTGATCATTCCAGATGTTCTGCATGCACAATCTTATTTCTATTCTCCCTGAATTGAGAGCTCAGATGACCACCCAGGAAGCTGAGTGCTGTGGAATGTCTTTCTGTATGCTGTGAATATGTGTTGTTCTGATTGGTTGATAAATAAAGCTGCACTGGCCTATGGCAGGGCAGGATAAGGTGAGACAGTACATTCCAACTGGAGAGAGAGGAGAAGAAAGGAGAGTGGGGAGAAGCTGCGAGCTGCCACTAGGAGAAGTGAGATGTGAAAGTATCAGTAAGCCATGAAGCCACATGGCAATGCATAAATGAACAGAAATGGGCTGAGTTAAGTTGTAAGAGCTAGCTGTCGAGAATCCTAAGCCATTAGGCCAAATAGTTTGCAAGTAATATAAGCCTCTGTGTGTTTACTTGGGTCCGAGCTGCTACGGGGACTGGGCAGGACACAGGAAAACTTCAACTACAGCTAAGGGCTGAACTAGGGTAGGAGATGAGTACAGAGCTACCATCCTAGAAGGCCAGGGGGGTGGATCAGAGCTAGAGAGAGTGGGTTGTGATTTCCTTCCTAGGAAGTGTGTCTGAGCTAAAGGGATGGGAACAGAAAAGGAAAGGAGGCAGTGAAGAAAGAGGGGGGCTCACACCGGCACTGTGCTCGGGGGTTGCATGAATAAGCACTGACCAGCTGAATTCTCTGTGGGTGAAAGGCTGTTTTGAGCTCATGGGAAATAAGTGACACTGAGTTTGGTGAAGGCCGGTCGGGAAGCATTGTGGGTAGGGACAAAGGCTGAACCGAGGCAGAGATAAGTGAGTTTAGCAGTCCTCCAAGTCCCTCAGGATGATGTGGTCTCTTCTCAGCATCAATGCTCATGAAGCGGGTCATGAATGAGCTCCCGATTTCACCCCACCCCTAATCCCTGCCACTTCAGGATGGCACATTTGATGCAATCAGTTCTGTGAACTATCCAGGACCCTGTGAGGATGAGCCGGGTGGGGATTCAGGAGTATGGTCAGTCATCCTCTGGGACCGGAAGCTAGTAGTTGAAAAGGGAAGATGTGGGGGTGGAGAAATGGCTCAGTGATTAAGAGCACTGGCTGCTCTTCCAGAAGACTCAGGTTTGATTTAGCATCCAAATGGCAACTGGCAATCATCTGTAACTCCAGTTCCAGAGGCAACACCCCCTTCATAGCTAAAGAAATGAACAGGAGACATGGTCTCTTTAAGTTTCCTAGGCTGACTTAAACTTACTCTGTAGCCCAAGAAACTTGTGGTCCTCCTGTCCTAGCCTCCCAAGTAGCTAGTACTACAAGCCGGTACCACCTAGCCTGCTAACCTGACTTTTATTTTCCTTCCTTCCTTCCTTCCTTCCTTCCTTCCTTCCTTCCTTCCTTCCTTCCTTCCTTCCTTCCTTCC
>CABHPQ010145796.1:0-16648 GCA_902168405.1 Peromyscus aztecus
TTTTTTTTTAACCACTAAATATTATTCCATTGTATAAATGTACCACATTTTCTTTATCCATTCTTCAGTTGGGGGCGTCTATGTGGTTTCCGTTTCTGGCTATTATGAATAATGCTGTATGAACATAGTTAAGCAAGTGTCCTTGTGATATGATTGTATATTATTCGGATATATGCCTAAAAGTGAGATTGCTGGGTCTTGACGTAGATTGATTCCCATTGATGGCTACCCTAATTGTCATCATAGAATCTTCTTCCAGTAAATGATGGAAGCAGATGCAGAAATTTACAACTAAGCACTGGGCCAAGATCCTAGAGTCCAGTTGAAGAGATGGAGGAGGGATTAAATGAGCAAGCAAGGGTCAAGATTATGATGGAGAAACCCACAGAGACAGCTGACCTGAGTTAGTGGGAGCTCATGGACTCTGGACTGACTGCTGAGAAACCTGCATGGGACCAAATTAGGACCTCTGGATGTGGGTAACAGTTGTGTCGCTTGGGCAGTTTGTGGGGCCCCTGGCAGTGGGACCAGGATTTATCCCTAGTGTATGAATTGGCTTTTTGGAGAACATACCCTGTGGACAGATACCTTGCTCAGCCTTGATGCAGGACAGGCTTGGTCCTGCCCCAACTTGGTATGCCAAACTTTGTTGACTCCTCATAGGAGGCCTTACTCTCTCTAAGAAGTGGATGGAGGTGGGGTAGGGGTGGAGGTGGTAGATTGATTGGAGGGAGAGGGAAATGTGGTTGGTATGTTAAATGAAAATAAAATTAAATAAAAAATAAGAACCAGTATTCTAAGGTTTCTCACTGTCTGAACATTGTCTCACTGTGGATCTGTGTATTTCTTTCCTTCTCCTGAAGGAGGAAGCTTCTCTAATACTGACCAAGCAAGGCATTGATCTATATGAGTTTAGCAGAATGTTGTCAGGAATTTTTTTTTTTTTTGCTATGTTCCTTTAGCATAACTGTAGCATTTGGTTTTCTCTTAGATTCTTGGCCTATCTAATCTCAGGTTCTTGGCCACCCGAGCAGTGTCAGAGATGGGTTCAATCTCACTGAGTAGGCTTTAAATCCAATCAGATGTTTCTTGGTTAGTGCCACTGTTGCACGAGAGCATCTTGCAAGCCTCCCACCTTTGTATACTCCAGGTTTTAAGGCTGGGTTGGCATTTCCCTTTCTCCTTTGGTGGCACACAGAGTCCCCTCTGGTATCCTGAACCCTGGTCAGTACGAGTGAAGGTATGGAACGGCACCAGTTCTACGTCACCATGCTCAATGAGTTGTGTAGGTGTTGTCTCTAGCAACGGCTGAAAATAAACCACCTTAGCAGTAACCTGGCTTGTCTGGGGGTTCCGTGGGGCCACTTTAGCCAGCCACTTAATTTGGTATAACCCATTTGTGAAACTGGAGGGTTTATTTCGTGGTAAGTTGGGGCTCCATTTCCCCCATAGTGTGGTGATTTCATTTAGATCACCTTCATATACATGTGCATTTTAGGAGGCCTGGACTGTACTAGTTTCTTTTCAAAACCTCAAATGGCTCTTAGCTTTAGTTGTCCCTTCTCACACTTCCCAACTCATCAACCACTTCCTTCACCCTCCCTGCTTGCAACTTTAACGAAATACCATTTCTCCTACATGGAGCTCACCAACATTTAAAAAATGAATCTTCCATGCCGTGAACAGATTCTGGGGGAAAAGCACTCCTTAACCTTATTGTGAGAATACAAGTTCATAGGACTGACCGCTTTCCATTCTAGATTGGAACCTAACAACTTCTAAGAAATGTATATATGCATTAAGATGTTACTAAAAACTATACAACAACCTTAAAATTAGGAATATATTTCAATGATAAACTTAGAAAACAAAAATTCAGAAGGCTATGTGCTATAATTTTATTCAACTTTCAAAATATTGTAAACTGCCTTAAATAACAAAACCCATTTAAAATATGTTTTAGCATTTGAAGAAAGGAATGTAATATAGCTGCATAAAATGAAATAAAATGAATGAAAACAAAAACAAAATCTCCATACACTTATATAGAATCCTTTTCAGGAATAAACTGTGTAAAAAAAAAAAAAAAAAGAAAAAAATGTAGAGGAATGGAGTAAGGGGGCATCTGCTTATTTAGTACACAGTGATGCAGTATTGCCTCATGTATTTGATAAGTAAGCCTGTGTTTTCCATAGCACACTAAAACTAAGGCCATTAATGGGTACTTCATGATATTACTTTTGTTCAGTAAGCTAAAATCCTATTAAATATACTGATTTTATAATTATTACCTTTCCCAATGTAATTCGTAACTAGTTTGTACACCAATATCTTTAGAATATGTACACATCTCCCAAAAAATCCTCTTGTTGGTTCAATTTCTTAATGATTCTGACCTGAATCAATGTTCTCTGTTTTGTTGTAAAAATATAATTAACTCCATTATTTAGTCTATGTTTTAATTGAAATTACAGTAAAATAATTTTCTAGTAATCAATCCATTATTAATTTGGTAAATATTTCAGTAGCATAATTTCATTTTTAGAAAGTACTCATTGTTTTCTCATATGAACATACATTTTGATAATAGCACATATTGATGCTCAACTTGTTTCTTCATGCAGTTGCTCTAGCTTAGAGATAGATTTACACAATTACCTTTAAATACTCATTTTCTAGTACATCAAGACATTTCTGTTTCATATATCATAACATATATTAAGTATAAAAATTATTATGACATATGTATATATACAAAGTTTGTAATTTGTTCACATTCACCCTTCCATTTCCCTTACATATTCTGTTTTCCTCATTATCCTTTTAACTTCCTGGACCAAACTAGCAATCAGTTATATCTCCTTGTTTGTTTTGGTTTCATTGAGTTTTACTGACGTTTAGTGGCTACACTGATGATCAGCTGGTTTCCGTTTTACTTGGCCCTAGGAAATAATCATAAACACATATTGTCTCTGAGAGTGTGTATCAATGAGGAAGCCAGCTGGGCTTAGGGTACTAGTTGTACCTTCTCATGATGTTTCTAAGATACCAACTAGTCTTGCAGTAATCAGAAAAGATATGAGTAAGGAAAAAAATGGATTGAGGAAGGCATATGAATCATGATACTTTCTTTTCATCCAAATTCCTGTTTAATGCTATTTGAATTAGTTTTCAATATCCTGTTAGAAAGAGTTTACAGAAAATCTTAATGGCCATACAAGCATAATAAACCATTCAATGCTAGAAATGGAGAAAATGGTCACTTTGAAGATGGACATTTTCAAACTAAAATCAACCATTCTTTTTTATGTTACATAATTTCATGAGTCAGTATGATTATGTAATATAAAATAAAGAAAAATTAAAAGAACCAAAAAACTTAAGAAGAAAAAACTTAAAGATCTTAACATTTTCCCCGTAATCATGGATATAGCATACATAAACTTTGTACTGAAACCAAATTTCATAACTTTAAATATTTTCTCTTCATCTCTTTCTCCATATGTATGCATATGTTCACTGAAAAACCAGGGAGAAATAATAAAACCAGAAGACCCTGTGTCACTGATTTTTTTAAAAGACATTTTGCAAATATCATCTATGATTAATCCTAATGATCCTCATGATGTATTATTAACCTTATGAAGTTTACTCTCACACTAATCTAAGAGATACTAAGAAGATACTAGAGACACTAATAATTGTATAACTTCTAAAAGTGTACATATTAGACATTCACATTTCTATCCAGTCACATATTCGTCAGATATAAATTCCATTCTAGACTGCTGTGCAGACCAGAACAAAATAAATGTTCTGCCAATCATATATTGGATCCATCAACATTCCTGATCTCTAGTCTTAACTAAAGATCTAGTGACTCGTGGCTAAAAAAGAAATGAGAAGATCTTCCAGGACTTTTCCAAAAAGCATTCCAGCTCAATAATATCTTCCAGATCAAACATGAAAATGCACTCATTAAATATCAAAACTATGATTGTATAACCAATGCCCGAATAATGGCAACACCAGTCAACATGTCAATAAGGATAGGGAAATTTTCACAAGACTCCACTCCTAGATGTAGTGGGACAGGCTATTAATGGCTGAAGAGAGGAAGAATCTATTTTTTCTAGGAACCAGCTCTTTTAGCGATTATCTAATTCCAAGTGGACAGCCCTAAACATACATATAATAAGAATAGTAATTGGAATCAGTAGGTTATGTATACATACATGTTATATATATTTAATAGTAATGGAGGAAGAGGTTGTGAATTTGAAAGGGAAGAGAGGGCATGGGAAGAATTGTACAGCAAAGAAAGAAAGACAAGTGAGGATGGTGTAAATACAGTACTCATATATGAAATTCACAAAAAAAGGTAAAAATTTAAGTAAACTCCTAAATTCCTGACCATAACAATAGTAAGACATAATAATAATTGTTTAATGGCCATGAAGTTTGAAGAAGTCAGTTTTGCAGCATTTTAGTCGTATAAACACCAAGAAGTGAAAATAAACTAGAAGCTATTGGAAAATGCAGTATTTCATGTCTGAGCAAAGAAAATAAAATATCAGCTTAAAAAGTTTGCCATGCAAAAAGTAGAGTGTTTGACATAATGATGGGATGTATAAAAATTGTTAGAGGTACACCTTTGTATGTTTCCATTGCTAATAACATAATATTCCATTTCATAAGTTATAAGGCAAAGAGACTGATTGTGGCTAAGAGTTATTGAGGTGCAAATCTTAAAACTGATGATCACCTTCTTATTGGTGGGCACTGAGGTGGTGGAGGACATCCTATTTCAAGAGACAACAAGCTTGTGCATGTACTCAGTGTGTTCTTGTGTGATTGCCCCTCCCTCTAAACCTACCAGTATGCACTCACAGCACTTCCAAATGTACTTTCCAGCACATCATAGTTGAATTAATTATTCACCTCCTAAATTTTTCCAATGGTGAGTAAAGTTCAAAATAAAATTTGGAACATAAAATACATACAACATAATGAGACAGGTGGATGGAGCTTCATGTAGCCTTAGAGCTACTTAGCATCAGAACATGTGAAAGTGTTAATAATTTCAAACAATAATGTAAAATACATAAATCCAAGAGGGTTTACATACAATAAACCAATGAACACTGGTATACGTAATAAATTAATAGAGTAATAGGAAAGAGAAGTAAGAAATTGTTAATTTCAACTTTTGCCTGACAAATATACAAAATAATATAGCTAATTACCTTTACAGAAAACATACTAAATTTGATTTTCTTAAGAATCATCAATACATGAATAATCAACAGGAGGAGGATGTTTGATGAGAAACAGAATATTTACATATTCTCAAAAGACTTCTCAAATTAGATACTAATTAAAAAAAGGAAGAGTAGTAATTATGAAGTGGATAAGATGTACAACATTTTAACTAACTGATCAAAATTAGCATCACCAACATATTGTATGGGGACAGCATAGACCTACATTTAGTGCACTCAGAAGGAATAATCAGGACTTTACAGGAGACACGACTGGATGATATGTAACCTGAATCTAATCATGAGGAAACATCAGGCAAATTTAAACTGAGGGGCTGTCTATACAATAACTGTCTTGTGTTCAATGTCAAAGTCAGAAAAGTCAGAGAAAGGTTGAAGAGCTGCCCCAGATAAAAGAACACGGCAAAGGCAATCTAACTTTGTTTCCTATATGAGACTGGATGCTATAGTGAAAAGTCATACAGAGGACGTTAATTTTTGCCATGGATAAAATTATACCAAATCATGTGGGTAAGAATGAAGTATTAAACTGTGCTGAAATTTATTAGATTAATATTGTTACTATAATCATATAATGAAATAGTCTCATTGTAAGTAATTACAAACTGAACAATTTAAAAGGGCAAATATAGAGAATATCTGGAATACCTACTCTCATTTGTTGTAGAAAACATACAGATCCTATGTATGAAAACACACACACACACACACACACACACACATGTGTGTATATATATATATATATATATGTATATGCATCCATAAAAGTAATGACTATTAATTATTTCAAATAAATATTAAATACTAAATCTTTTCACATATGATAAACCAAATACTTAATGAATTTTATTATCATTCAATGTCTCATTTCAAGGTGATATCATTGTTTGGGGGCTACAGAACAGTTTTAAAGTATTTGAGTTTAAAGATAATTTGTATTAAAAATCATAAAATTGATGGGCATGCTAGGATTCAAAGGGAAAGATAACATTATGAAAATCATTCTTACTCAGAGCTGGACACTGCATATTATAATACAAACCTATGGGCAATATATGCTCCCTGGTAGAATAGTGGCATGAAGATTATGCGAAAAACCAACCACTTTATCATAAACTTTGAGGCTGATTTCATAGGAGCGATTCATGGTGGGTACCCAAGTTCTGGTCAAAGGTCCATGGCTAGATTGATAGCAAACTCTTATCATAAAAATAACTATCTATTATTTGGCTAAATGTTCATGCTGTCAATCTAATCATTTGTATTTATTACCATAGATTTGAAATACTTTCTACTTTATTCAGATAAGCTTCTTTTTTCAGAAAGTAGTGGATAATGAAGACACTGATAACTTGTCAAAGTACTAAGTATAAGTATACATAATTTGGTGTTCAGCTGTGGGTGGTTCATCTCTATGAATCTCTACCACCCAAGACCCAGGGAACTTTATGTAAGAGGCAACAGAAAGAAAGTTAGAGTTAATGGGTGGGAAAAAAAGAGTGCAGAAGTCATTCAGGAAGCAACATATCTGTTGAAAGAATCAGATCACAGCTGTGGTTATCTGTAAATGACATTCACATCAGAAAGTCAATGAAAATCTCAGAAGGGAAGGGGAGAGGTGCACAGAGCTTTTCTGCTTTTCTACTTGCTTTGGTTGTGATGAATCCAAAAGTACATAGAGTCCCTCTATTTTGAGTATGTGGCCCTTGATAGACTGCTCATGGGTCAGTGGGTGACCACAAACCCATGTGTGTATGGTGAGCAGTAATTGGAATTTTGCAGTTAATATTAAAAAAACAACAACATAAAATTAGGACAGCTAGTTAGTAGAAAAATGGAGTAGAGGTATAGGGGAATTGGAGGGGGATAGTAGCAGATGGATATTGTAAATATTCATGGAAACTTCAGAGAGTGTAAAACATTAAAAAAAAAAACATCATCTTAGATCATTAGAGATCATTAGAATAGCCATCCAATAATGAGCTAGGCCTTGAGAAGTGATTAAGAATATGTATTATTTAAATTATTTTTGAGGATGTACCAGAGTTGTGTCAAAATTAAAATAGTATAATTATAACTGAATACAACCACATATAATTAGTATTAAGTTTCATTTCCATGACACCTAATTCAGGGTGTTGAGAAGATGACTTACTTGGTAAATGTGTATTTTCTGGCCAGCCAGTTTAGCCCTACCACTGAGTTATAGGTTTGTCGAAAGTCTTTGACTCAAAAACGACAATAAGAGGAAGAAGGTCTGAGGAAGATACAGTAGTCCATTTCTTGCCATGACATGAGTATGTTTTCATACACACATGTGTATGCATACATATGGACATACACATATGCATAGAATTCTAACACACAATTTTCAATAAATTCAGATTTCTTCTATTTTATCTGGTTTTCCCTCTTAATCTGTCATAAAATACAGAAGGCAATTGAATAGGATAGGGGACTCGGGAAAATGCTCACACTGCTGTAATCACCTAATATTTTGTAGAGGTGCCAAAGCATACACTGGAGAAAAGATAGTCTCTTCAAAAACTGTCACCGGGGGAACTGGCATGTAGAAGACTGATCAGAGATTGCACTCATCCGTGAAAAAGTCAATTCAAATTAACCAAAGATCTTCTTGTAAACGTTAATGCTAAAATGTCTAGAGGAGAAAAGGGAAACCATTTCAAAATATAGGCATAGGCAAAATTTTCTGAAACAAATATTAATATGTAATTAAAGGAATTGATAAGCCAAATCCTCCTGATTCAAACAATCATGTGCGGTAAGGAAACAATCTGAAAAGCAAAGAGATAGCATATAGAAAACTTAAAGAAAACTTGACAACACTCCTAGCATCAGGACAAGACTAAATAAAACTACATTGAGATTCTATATCACTCCAATCAAATCCCTGTCATAAAAACAAAAACAAACAAACAAATAAACAAAAGCAATTGACAACAAGTTTTGGTGGGGAAGGGTAAAAGGAACTGATACACTCTGTTAGGACTCTAATGCTACACAGCCACTGTGGAAAACAGGATGGAGATTCTTTAACAAAACCAAACATAGAACTGCTGTGGGAATGTTCTGTATGGCAAATGTGTTGTTAATAAAATACTGATTGGCCTGTGGCTAGGCAGGAAGTATAGGCGGGGCTAACAGAGAGAATAAAAAGAACAGGAAGGCAGAAGGAGTCACTGACTGACTGCCAGCCAGCCTCCAGGACAAGCAGCATGTAAAGATGCCGGTAAGCCACGAGCCATGTGGCAAGGTAAAGATTTGTAGAAATGGATTAATATAAGATATAAGAACAGTTAGCAAGAAGCCTGCCACGGCCATACAGTTTGTAAGCAATGTAAGTCTCTGTGTTTACTTGGTTGGGTCTGAGCGGCTGTGGGACTGGCAGGTGAAAGAGATTTATCCTGACTGTGGGCCAGGCAGGAAAACTCTAGCCACATAGAACTACTGTATGATCCAGCTGTACCACTGCTGAGTGTTATTCCCAAGTGAATGTAAGTCAATAGAAAGTCTTGTGCACCCTATTTATTGCTGCAGCATTCACAGTAATCAATATACAGAATAACCTCAGCTGCCCATCAACAGAAAAACAAACTTATATACACTATAGTTTTTTCCAACCATAAAGAAAATTGAAATTATGTCATTTGCAAAGAAAATGAGTAGAACTAGAGATCATTGTGTTAAGGGAAAGCAGTGATGCTCAGTGGGGAAAATGTTGCATACTTTCCTTCATATTAGCAAATGAGATTCAGAAATAATAAAAATGTATATAGCATTAAAACAGAAGGGAAATCATTTATTAGAAGGACAGAGCCTAAGGTGATTGGGAAAGGGATAATGGGGGAAAAATTAACATTTATAGCATTTTCTCATATGCAGAATCTATATTAATGATACATATGAACATATATAAATACAAATATACATGTATATGAAATTATACATTTATATGAATTATACATTTGTATGAATTATACATATATACATATATGAACCACATGCATAGGACATATGAAAACATAAAAGAAACTATTTGTGGAGTAGAAATATACCAATGAAAAGAGTATAGAGAGGTGGATCATGGATTGTGAATAAAAGCAGAGAACAATTGTATGTGATATATATATGTACATATGTATATGCATATATGAAAATATCTTAATTAAACATACTATTTTGTAGTCCAATTAAGAATAATAAATATTTAAGGGAAGAATTTGAGAGAAAGATGTAAAATAGGCATAAATGAAAATGGTGACTGACACTTCCTTATGAACTTTGATTTCAATCAGTGAGTGCTCTCCACTATTTAAAATTCATTTCTTCATCATGCTTGTCACTGTCTCTCATGTTTCCCCAAACATTCACGATCACAACATTGATATTAATGAAAGAATACCAGCCAGTTGTCCTACAAACACCCCACAAGTCAACAAAGTTCCTTTCTTCATTAGACCTGAGTCTATTCCTCTTTCTTTGACTCATCTAGGGATATATCTGCTCTTCACAGATATGAAAAATTTTCCACTAATTTAATAACACCAGGGGATGAAGTAAAATCTACCTCAGAAAAATTGTAAACAAACACAATATTTCTTTATTGTAATATTCTCTTTGTCATATAAATTGAAATCCTTTATTATTGTGGAGTCTTCCACATATTGTGTTCTATTGTATCTATCAAATAAAACTGCCTAGACAATCTCACCATAGTTAAAAATAGTTTATATAAACCATGGATGCCTCATTTGTGGTGATTTGAAAGAAAATGGCCCACAAAGGGAATGGCACTATTAGGAGGTATGGCCTTGTTGGAGGAAGTGTGTCACTGTGGGGGTGAGTTTTGCGGTCTCTTTTTTCAGGCTTCACTCAGTGTAACAGTCAACTGACTTCCTGTTGCCTCTGAGTCAAGATGAAGGACTCTCAGTTCCAGCACCATATCTGCCTGCATGCTGTTATGCTCCCTACCATGATGAAAATGGACTGTGTACCTCTGAAACTGCAAGCAAACCACCCCAGTTAAATGTTTTCTTTATAAGAGGTGCCATGGTCATAGTATCTCCTCACAGGACTATGTACCCTAACTAAGACAAATTGTTAGCAGCATAGTGAGTTATTGCTGTGATAGGCATGAACATGCTTTTATTTGGAGTAATATGGACCTTGGTACTTTTGGTTAGGAAAGCCCTGGAATGCTTTAAGCATTGCTTAATGGGGCATTCTAGTAGGATCATGGAAGACAATGGTGCTGATAATGATTTGAAATGCCAGGAGCTGGGTAAAGAGGTTTCAGAGAAGAATTTTTATTTTGTTGCCTAGAAATCATTTTCATATTTTGATGAAGAAAGTGGCTGCCTTTGTCCTTGTCTGAAGAGTCTGACAGAGGCTAAAGTGAAGAGTTTTGAATTAATTCTGTTGGCAAATTGGCCTAGTATAGACTCTGTTGTGTGGATGTTAGTGCTAATTGTAAGGAAGATATATAATCAAAAGAAGAAAGCTGACTGAGCAAGGAAAAATATTTGAGGAGAAAAAAGTCATTAGAAAGTGGAATGGAGATAAATTCTCTGTTTAAGGGGATAAGTAAATTAAGAAATAGAATAAAGGGAATGGTGACCTCAGGGCAAGATCCCACCCAGCTAAGTTTCTACCTGGTGAAAAGTAACTGAAGAAAAACTTAGAGCTCAGTGTGGTAGGCCATGCCTTTAGTCCCAGCACTTGGAAGGCATAGGATGGAATTTCTCTGAGTTTGTTACCAGTCTGGCCTAAAGAACAAATTTTAGGACAACCAAGCTTGGGCAGTGAAAGACAGAAAGATGGTGAATATATACTTGAATGAGGGAATTACAGTTAAGAGATGGCATAGATCTCAGAAGACTTTGAACTTTGGACTTTTAAACATTGTTGAGACTGTGATAGACTATGGGGATTTTGAAATGGGACTAAATGCATTTTGTGTTATGAAATTGCTATTAATCTCTGGGGGCCAGGGAATGGAATGTGGTTGTTTGAAAGAACATGGCCCCAATATGAGTGACACTATTAGGAGGTGTGGTCTTGTTGGAGGAAGTGTGTCACTGGGGGGACAGGCTTTGAGGTCTCTTTTCTCAGGCTACACTCAGTGTAACAGTTAGTCAACTATGTGTTGCCCCTGAGTCAAGATGTGAGAAATTCAGCTCAAGAATCACATCTGCCTGTACCCTGCTATGCTCCCCACCATTATGAAAATGGACTGAACCTCTGAAACTAAGCAAGCCCAATTAAATATTTTCCTTATAAGAGTTGCTGTGGTCATAATGTCTCCTCACAGTAATATAAACCCTAACTAAGACATCAACTATCTACATACCATCAATTTATCTATCCACCTATGACTTAATTGTCTCTGTTCCCCATCTTGAACACAGAAACCTACACACATACACACACATATCCACACATGCACACATACACATAAACATTCGTACATACGTTAAACTTGTATACAACACAAACATGCACATGAACATGTTCCTTTACATGCACATAACATGCAAACACAAATACCTCTTAAGCGCAAGTTGTGATCCTGTTCCACATCACGCTTTATGTGTTGGAGGAAATAAGTAACTAAAGAAATCCATTTTGCTTTTCAAAACTTATTTTCTAAAATTAGATACCTGAAGTATTGTCTAACTTTTAAATTTGAACAAAGCTATTGATACACTCACTGACTTCTCCCCTCTATTACATATGTTCCTCTTCCTTTGCTACAGAAAATGAAATCTCTCCTAATTTGTGTGAGGAAATGGATTTACTTAAGAATAGATGTCAATTTCAATAAAACTACTTAATTTTGGACAAATTTTATCTCATTCACATCTTAACATATAGATCCTACTGGGTCTATCAATGTCTTGATAAACCAAACTTGTTCATCTCTCAGTATTATGGTAAACACAGAGGAAAATTATGTACACAGTGGATCAAAAGATGGATCATAGTCTAAACACCGTTGGGAGCACAAGTAAGTTTCAGCTTAATGGGGACTTCCAGAGGAATTCTAATACTCCAGACTCCAGGCAAAACTGTGCTGAGCAGCCACTGCATAATGAGCATCCCTGAAACTTCCTATAATCCATAAGACATGGCTTCAGTTTCTTTCATCAACCTACCTCTGAGCACAGTTGAACATCAGTGATAGAAACACAACCACCAGAGACACGGTCCTTGAATAAGAGCTAGTCCAGTAACATGGAAGCAATATTCATCATAGTGCAGTTCCACTGAGCTGCACACATACAGAAAATAGAAGACAGCAGGACACTATATTGCTGCTGTAAAGTGAGCTGAAATGGGAGTAATCGCAAGCAGAGAGGGCAGCAGAAACATGTTAACAATTCATAAAATCATGGGCTCTAGAAATGTAGCATATAAGAGAGGGCACTGTGCCAAAGGAATCATCGCAGAACATTGCTCTTGAAGCATCTGTTTCTGATAACACACAACAAAACCTTGTCCCTGTGTGTATTTCTGTTTGTTTCTGATTTCAAATAAAAATTAGTATGGAGACAGAACACCCTTGGTAAGTATGTTTGTGTAGACTGTTTGAATATTCCTGTCTTTTTTAACTTACTGATTACCACTCACAGAAGAAGAGCATATAAAGCATACAATTATCTTCATTTATTTTGTTGGTCTTTTCTCTATGTTGTGCTTTTTTGAGACAAGTTCTCCTCATCATGTACCCGGTCGGGTACCTCGGGATGTCCTCACTGTCTTCCTAGTGATGAGATTACAGAGGAACATTACCAAGCTTTATAATCTGCCAATTTACTTACAGTTTTTGCACATTAATTTGAAGTAGCAATGGGTATGTTTAGGAATTCACATTCAAGACTTTAAAATATTATTTTATATCTATATTTATCATAAAACTAACAACTTCCTTGGAAAACAGAAAGGATTCTAAGGAGAGCATTATTGGGGGATTTATTAAGGCAACTCCACATAGTTAAAAAGGAGGTTTATTTTGGTGTAACTTACAGCTAGCAAAGGGGTTGACCACAGGACCTGGGAGAGGTGGAGTACAGTCCAGTAATGTTCTCCAGAGAACTCTGTTTGGTCTACCATCTATTCCAGAATCACAAGGAACCAAGAGACCTGGTACATCCAGATCTCAGTTCTTAAGAGCTCCTGTCCTGGGCAGGTCCTTGGTAGGTGTGACAGTTACCAGAAGCCTCACTAAGGGCAGTAATTCCGGGTCAAAGCTGGAACAACTACCCACTACAGAGCATAGAGATGAGAGATTGCCTTTGCTTGCTTTGCACAGTATAACCACAAAGTAATGAACTTGTTATTTGTCAGTGGCTTATGGAAAGCATGCTCATTATTTCAGGCATGTATATTTACTCACTGGATTATCTCAACAGCATCCACTCAGTGTTGCATGAATAGACCACATTACTAACACCTGGTGAAAAGGGAGACCAACAGGACATTGACATGCATTGCATAATCTTGACCTCCCCTTCTGGAACTGAGCTTAAGATAAGGAAAGGGAACACACCTATTTTTATGCAGATGGTGTTTTTCACTCCATATAACGAAAAGTACTTAGCTCACACAGACTAAAATTCTGGCAAACATCGACTAAACCTTTGCACAACTTCCAGAATTCCAATTACTTTAGATACAGAGTCAACAGCGTATCATTATGATGAAAGCCTGTTCTCACTTTTCCCGCAGCCTGTAAGAAAATTTTATGATAAAGGTGAGCTAAGTGATTAGAAATAAAAGAAAATGTAAAGAAATTAAACAGCAAGTAAACAATTAGAAGAGATAATTTAATTTCAAAGGAGGTTTTCCAAGGTCAGTTCTTTAGATTCTTCAATTTCAGTGTATTCGTTTAAGTGACTCTATGAGGTCATTTAAAATTTTGCAAGTAAGGTTTTTTTCACTCTTGATAGAATTAATGAGGTACAATTTAATTGAATGACTTGAAAATTTACTGAATTTGATTATAAGCACAGATAGACAATTACTTTATAATAGCTGAATACTATTCTTTTCCTGATTTTAGGCACATTTGTTGTTTCTTACCTGCTGTATTGTTATTACTTCAGTGGGAATACATGTCAACTAAAACCGAAGGACTGAAGAAGGTGTGTTCTTTGCCAAGGGGCTATACCTCAGAGGATTTTATAGGCGATTTGAATTAGTTGCAAAGCTTAACTCTCCCGTATTCTTTCTGATGAAAGGGATTGTTTCCTTTTCCTAATAAAACCTCTTTCTAGCTGAATGTCTGACAAATTTTTCAACCTCCACAAAGATCAAAAGTTGAGATGATGAATCACTGTTCATTTCTGTTTCCATCATGTAGGTTTTACATCATGTAGGCAAACTACAGTAGACAGGTTTCCGTGCCTTAGGAAACTAAAGGATTAGATTATTTTAAAGATATCTTAAAATGCTATTGGGATACTATTCTCCATTTAAACTTTGTTGAATGGTTAGTTATTTGCTTGTCTTATTAATGATTTACCTCTTGACAAATAAGGAAGGAGTATTGATTCTGATTCCATACCATGAACTCATTTGGAACATCTGTGTTTTTAAGTTTAACACCTGAAGACCATTATTCATCTAAACACTTTTTCTTGATTGGTTTTGTGAATGTCACTTAAAAAGATTGCCATATCTGATAGAAACAGACAAGACAGAACCTGTCAGCTTTTATTAAATCTGGTAAATGTCTGTGCTTCCATTGTTGAGTGTTTCCTGGTTGAAAGCAATCCCACAACAACAAGAATTCTTACTGGATGATGCCAGGGATGTCCTATGTTGCTTCATTCTTTAAGTGAAATGCAACTTTAATTTAGCATTGGCATTCTGAAGAAACTATTGGAGAGTAAGATGATAGTTACGGTTTTATTGATGGGTCCTCATTAGTAAGCAAGGAAGAATTGTTTATAAATTTATGTATGTAAAAAATATCTTTGGCCGGGCGGTGGTGGCGCACGCCTTTAATCCCAGCACTCCGGAGGCAGAAGCAGGTGGATCTCTGTGAGTTCGAGGCCAGCCTGGTCTCCCAAGCAATTTCCAGGAAAGGCGCAAAGCTACACAGAGAAACCCTGTCTCAAAAAAAAAATATATATCTTTGGACTGTTAAAGTTCTATTATACTATTCCTCATAGAATTTATCTACTTGCCAGACAGTAAATTATTTCATTTTGCCTTTCAAGAGTATTTTGCTAATCTATACATTAACATTTAAGATGCAAATATTTAAAGCATTAAATATTATAAAATCCTTAATGAATCATTGCCTGGTGATATTGAGTCTAACAAGTACCATCTGTTAGGATAAATGCTCTTGTTAGACTGATACTTATTTCAAAATAAAGAAAATTGATAGTCTTAAAGTATGTAGCAAATAATTTTTACTAGTACCAGATATTAAGAAATATTGTTACATCTTCTAACTATATCTGAAGCTTTATTTTTGAGCCAAATACATATGTATTCTCATCTTCTCTAAGTTTAAAGTATTTGAATAAGCCCACAAATTAACCTTCAGGGAATATAATATGCATAAAAGTATCTCCAAATCTGAAAAAAAATGAGATTTTTTCCCTCTCTCTGTCTATATGTGTGTGTGTGCATGTGTGCATGAGTGTGTGCGTGAGTGTGTGTGTGTGCGTGTGTGTGTGTGTGTGTGTGTGTGTGTGTAATTTCTGATCCAAATATATGGCTTACTTAATCTCATAATTCTTGTCAGTTCTTCATCATTCACCAACTTAGACTTTGGAAAGTAATCTAGCATCCTACTTGCAACTCAACTCCATTGATCACGGCCTTTTTGTGTGTTTTGCTAATGCACTCTGTCTGTTTTCTTCATGACTGTCTTCTACATCCAGGGGGCCCTTAAACTGTTATTCCATATTAACCTTAAAGTCGGCCCAATATCCCTTCCTGGGCTTAGTGTTCTGTTTCGTTTGACTTAGGTTAATGTGCACACACTCAAAAATTCTCACTAGTCTGTATTACAGGAACCCACACCTTTTGAATTGAGAACATTAATACTCAGTTTTGTCTATCAAAGTTATTACAATTATGAAAATCTTGTATAAATGAATTCTATTCAAATTAAAATGTTCTCCAAGAATTTGATACGTGTAAGTAATGAACTACGATCACATTTGCGCCACATAACCTCCCTTCTATTATCTCTTGGTTCATGCTAATATGTCTATCTTTTAACTTTGTGTAACTTTGTGTATTCTCCTTTGTTTTTAATAACACACTTAGGCCAGTCAGTGGAGATATATATATATATATATATATATATATATATATATATATAT
>CABHPQ010145796.1:16658-48465 GCA_902168405.1 Peromyscus aztecus
ATATATATATATATATATATATATATATATATATATATATATGATCTATCCACTGGAATATGGGGAACCTACTAATGACTACAGTTCTAAAGAATAATGTTCTTTTTTCTCCCCCAGTAACTATCAACTACAAATAACTCCCCAGTTACTGATGGAGCCTCAAGAGATCAACTTCTAACCAGAGTAGAATTCTAGGTGATTGTGTGAAGGACTTATGCAGGTAACCACAGCTGCTATGAATTCAAGCTTGTAATAGACATGTCATGTCCATTAGATAACATATTGTAACACTTCCTGTGCTTCTAGATCTTACTTTCCTTATGCCTGAGCTTCTGCTATGTCCCCTGATCACTGGCAGAAAGTTGTGGAGAGGGGTTTATACAGATACCCCATTTTGAGCTGAGTGTGCATGGTCGTTAATTCTCAGCACTTTGAGCAGTTATAACTCACTGCAATGACTACTGTCAACTGCACAAAGAAGCTTCATTGACTGTGGCTGGGACATAAGCCTTATAGATATGAACATAAAAATTTAGAAGGATGTTTGACAATCCTTTTAAAAACAACAGCTAATTCCACACTAGAGAGCAGAGCCTGCACAACCATGGGCTTTTGTCCAGATTTACCATACTAAGCATGAATTATGAATTTTGTACCAGGCCTCCAGTACCCTGAGATATGGGTTACCATATAACTCTCATGGCCCTATGGCTCTAATGGACTCAGCCTTCCTGACAGGCCTATATTGTACCAGGTAGGGTCCAGTGCTGGGCACAAATTAACTTACTAACTATAGGGTTTCTATAAGGATTTTCCAGGCATTTTTGATTAATCTCTCAGCTATCTCTTCCACTGACCCACTCCATCTTATTCCTTCAACTGCCAGTATATTCACTTCTTTTAAACCATGTGTCTTACTAATTACTCCAACTCTATATTTAACTGGATGTGGAGGGCATAGCCTGCCTGGTGGCTGTCCACATCTTTTTTTTGGGGGGTGGGGGTGGGGGTGGGGGTTATTGTTTTCTATTCCCAAGTTGCCTGAATCTCTGAATCTTCCTATTCTTATTCCTGTGGAAGTGTTTCCACCTCAAGTTATTTTACTTTCATACTCTATTTTACCGGTAAACAACTAGATCCCTCTTTGTATGAATTTCCTCTCTCACTAGTCATTTTCTAGGTGTGGCTTCTGCTTGAGCTCAAATATAAAATCACAAAACTCAAAGACAGAAATCAAATAATTATCTCAGAAGATGCAGAAAAATCCTTTTATCAAGCATGGCAGTGCTTCATGATAAAAGTCTTGTAGAAACTGGGAGTGGGGAGAACATACTTCAACATAATAAAGGATCTACAAGAGAAGTACATTCTATATGTTGATATTTTCTCCAAACATACATTCTGTTGCATTTAAATTCTAATATTGTATGTTCTAAAAAAATATTTCAATTAATTATATTTTCCATTAACTAAATAATGTCATTTTCTTCCTCAACTGAAGGATTTCTAGAGATTGTAAAGATACTATGGTTTCCTTGATAATCAAATTTATTTTTATATTTTGTAGTAGCCTTTTAATTGTATTATGGGAACAGTGGCAGAAGAAAAAAATTTAAATAGTTACTTATCTTCAATACATTAATGAAATGATTCTTCAACTGCTGTCTAATATGATAAGTCATGATAAGTAAAACTAAAGATATAGCAAGTAACAGAAACAGCTGTTGTGTTTTATAGCATAGTGCTTCAGGAGTGTATGCAGTGATTTGTGTGTATTTACTTAAACTTAACTCTTAAACAAAACTGAATCAGATGGTACTGTCTGTGTTTTACAGTAAAGGACTTCAAGTGACTTTAAGGTTTGATTAAACATATTTTGTCAATTCTATATACGTAGTTATTGCATTATGGTTATTTTCACCCATAATCTCTCTTATCTCCCTCCCAGTCCCAATCACTCCTCCCCATGGATCACTTTCCCACATTAAATAAGTGGGTTGCAAAACAAAATGTTATGTGATTCTTTTGAGACAGTCTGGTTTCAAACCCATTTAGCTCACATAAAAAATCAGTTCACTTTTTATAGCCATTTTTTTAAATTTTCTTTTTTTTAATATTAAAAAAGAAAAAGTAAAAATTTGGTATAGAACACTAAGTGCCAGTTTAATTCCATGAATATTTGGGATTCCCACTGTCTGCACAATGATGTACAGAATCTTCTTTCTTCTCTGTTGGAAATTTCAAAATCACACTAATGCCTCTAATTGTGAATAATTAATTTTTAAAGGCTTATTAACATTCTGAGAAAACAGAAACAAACCAATCACCATACAACCACACAATGCAGAAGTGTCATCTTGTGATTTTGGATTCCAGTGCAAATTTCCTATTTCCTCCCACATAACATCAATTATTCACTAAATGTAAAGGTATTCAGGTATTAATACTTATCTAATCCTATCAATTTAACTATTAAGTCTACTAGATTATACCTTAACCAGAAATAAAAATTATTTTGTATAACAAGAGATTGAAAAAAAATAATGTATCCTAACTGAAATGATCCCTGCATTTTAAAACACATAGGTTAATGACATCCTGAAATTTAATAGAATTAATAAGACATAAATGTTCAAACTAAACTGCTTAGCTTTCCTTCTGAGTTCAGTGTCTGATTTAATCTTGCTTCACTCTGTGGAAACAAAAGATAAAAGTCCTATAACATTGTGAGGAATGCAATTTAATGCTGATTGGTACTGCCATTTCATCAATATATTTTTCTTCCTCTTTCTTTTCGTATTAAGCCATTACCTTTAGTAGTGTTCTTTATTTCATGATTAATTATGATCACCCTTTCAGAGATGCTACCCTGATAACCAAAAATTTATATATATATATGTACATATATATATATATATATATATAATTAAAATGAAAAAAAAATCTACCACTCTTTCATTTGACATCAGCTAGTCTGTCTATAGGGAGTATCTCCAAACAATATAGTTATACAAAAGTTCATAGTACTATTCAACAAAGGATAAAATGATAATGTTTAATCTTTGTAAGAGAACTAGTTAATTCCTAAGCATATTCTACTTCTGTTCTCTCTTCCTTCTATGTAAAATAAGAGTAATATATCAAAATATTTCATCTGTTTTGCACATGCATATATACACTTAAATAAAACCAATAAAGATATTATACTTCTATAGAAAAATGTATGACACAGATTTCTATGTATCTGTGTAAATGTACCTAACATTTTAATATATACGTAACACCTACATATATAAAAGAAGCTAAAGAAAAGAGATTCAAAGGCTATGAATTTGAGACCAAGGGATGGTAGTACATAGGAGGGATTGAGAGGAAGAAAAGGAAATATAAATTTATGTAATTACATTTTAATTTCAAAAATAAAAAAAATCAAGAAAAACAAGATGAATTACTGAAGAAATAATTGGGAATATCAAATTTGTGAGAAGGGAGTGTTGTTAGTAGATAATAACCAAAACTTCAAATGAATAAGAGAAAGACACATATTCACATATTAATACAACTGTATTCTGAATAGGTGCAATTCACTAACACTTTAAAATATCTGAGCCGGGCGGTGGTGGCGCACGCCTTTAATCCCAGCACTTAGGAGGCAGAGGCAGGTGAATCTTTGTGAGTTCAAGGCCAGCCTGGTCTACAGAGCGAGATCCAGGAAAGGTGCAAAGCTACATAGAGAAACCCTGTCTTTTAAAACCAAAAAAAAAAAAAAATACACAATGTAGGGGGCTGCAGAGATGACTCAGAGATTAAGAGCACTGACTGCTCTTCCAGAGGTCCTGAGTTCAATTCCCAGCAACCACATGGTGGCTCACAACCATCTGTAATGAGATCGGGCACCCTCTTCTGTATACATAATAAATAAAATAAATCTTAAAAAAAAATCTGAAATATGTGAAAAGCTATTCCCCCTTGATTTAGTTGTCTATGATCTTTTCATTTTTTTTTTTTTTTACACAGAAACAGGGTGCAGAAGAAGTTGAATGGAAAGAAAGCAAGGACAGAATAAGCATGCTGAGGAAAGTTTGTAGAAGGCATTGAAGACTGACCTTCACAAAGCTTTATTCAAACAAATAATCTCTGTCATATTCTTTGTATAACATGCTTATTTGCAAAATGCAAAGAAAGAAACTAATTACACGGGCACTTACTTAATGGCAGTCCATGTCATTCCTCCTCTGTCTGCCACCCTTGTTTAATATTAAAGCCTGTCTGATAATGATCACAATCACACCAAAACTGAGAAGAATTACTAAAAGCTCTATTCTTTTCTTTCCAAGGCAAAAAAAAATTGAAACTTGGAATTAGTTAATAATACTCCAAGTTTTTTTTCAGACACTGCAAGGCATTTCAAGCCCAGCCTATATGCATCTAAATACCAATTCCCTTTAATGCATGATGGCTTGCTATTTAAATTATCTCATAAATTGCAAAGAATATGCGATACTATTTTCCTCTGGAAAACAATTATAAGAACAAACTTAAATAGGTTTCTTTAACAAGTTAAAATGGTACAAGAATGTACTCTGTGATTACTGTCATTTGCTATCATGCCTGAGATGGGGCTGGTGCTAGCTAATCTCACATTCCTCGTAAATAAAGGAAGTGATGACCCTGCGATAACACTGTGCATGCCAAGGCAGAGAGGATTATTGCAGCTATTTATAGGGCTTATTTCCAGGGCTCTGACACTGAGGTAAGAATAGGGAAAAATAAGTTTCATTCTCAAAAGTGTAATTTTCATGTTGGCAGTGCTAGAGTCAGGAACAGTGTCAGCCCTAAGTAGTAGGAAACCCAATCTCAAAGGACTTCCCGAGGATCTAAGCATGTACCATCAGCTCCTGACACAGGAATGCTGTGCTGAATGTTGTCTAGAAGAGGTATTGTTTGAAAGGGAAAATTACAGATCCACAAGCAAACATCAGTGTGTCAGGGCAGTCCGGGAGCTATAGAGGCTGTATTCCCAATGGACAATAGGGACTGTCAAATCTTTTCATTCTCCTATGGGCAGAAAATAAAGCAGTTGGAAGGAAGTGCATCTGGATGGCAGGGGAGGTGGAATTGAACTGTGAAGAACAGAGGAGAGGAAAGTGTAATTAGGATATATTACATAAGAAAAAATACCTATTTTCAAAAAATAAAAAAATCAACACAAATGAACAAACAAGCACACAACGAAACAAATGTAGAGAAAATAAATCCATTGTGTCAAGTGGTTTATAGCTTCTGCCTGAAAAAGTTCTTCTAGGTCACATGATCAAATCAGACTCAAATGTCTATTTTTGGTGATAAAAGAGAATGGAAAATAAGTTATGGGAAGTATATTCTAGTCAAGTTTCAATCTTAATATTGCTGTTTTTCCCATAATAAAGAATGTGAAAAAGATGGTTATTAGGAAAAATCAGCAGTAATACTATGATTTCTGAGTCAAGTCTTCATCACAGAACTGCAGCAAATACATGAATCCAAAGTTACACCTAAGACAGTAAATTCTCACTATGTCAAAACAAACAAAAATATTCAAAATCCTGAGAAGATGATCTGGTCTTCCTTACAGAATGGAGAGATTTTAACCCTGGCAATGAATGCTAAACAAATGCAGGTTCTTGGAGTTTTGTGGCAGTATTGATGCACACTCAACGGTGTGTGTGTGTGTGTGTGTGTGTGTGTGTGTGTGTGTGTGTGTGTTTTACAGTCACATGTTCATGTATACATAGGTCTTTCTGAGATATATTCATGTTTACATATTGATCTAGGATATTCCATTGCAATAAATGCTGTGTATAACTGAGATAAGTCTTGGCTTGCTAAGTCATCAAACTATATGAATTTGTTATAATTAGTAGCATTTATTATTTTCAAAGCAGTCGGATATTTCAGGGTCTCTTCACTGTACAAATCATGTTTGCATAATTGCAATTCAAGTTAAGTGCAGCTGCTTACAAATTTAACATGTGATTGTAACCTAGATTTGTTCAGTACTGCCATGCAGAATCTAGAGCAACTAATTCTCACTAAAGAATTTGAAGAAATAGTTTTTACATAAGATTATGATAATTTCTAGTTAATGATTGGTTATAAATTTTTGCCTTGGGCAGTGACAGATTATATCAGAGAAGACTATTGTTCCTCATAAATAATTATTTTATTTATTTTAGAATTATGCAAATCCATACTGAAGGTAACAATAAAATTATAAAATATATGACAAATATTTGGTCATCCATTCATGACATCCATGGTTTAATATCCCACCAAAATATGAGCTCAACGTTTTTTCCATTTTCAAGAAGTTTTTTTTTTTTTTACATACCTGTACACACACACACAAACACACACACACACAACTTTTACAAAGTTTGTCTGGCAGATATTACAGTTTTTTATAACACAAATATTTGGTATTTATGCTGTGGTGCTTTTCTACATGTTTTCTCCTATTTACTACTAAGAAAGAGTATGTTGCCTATGTTTTTTCTGCCAACAAAGACTTTTCGTTGGCATCCTGTTTCTGTACCTCCTCAGTGAGGGAGTAAGCAGAGAAGCAAGTTAGTGGCTAATCTTTTTAAATGCCTCCAAGTACACATCTATTATGAACATGTGTAAGGGGGTCCCTGCAAGCTCTAAGACTGGCAGCAGATTGATCCTAAGGGAAAGTCAAGAATGAACCAAGTTCAGTATGACTTTTGTTAGCTGTCACTGATTGAAACTTCTGAAGTCTGACACCAGGTGGTTAATTTTAGTCATATTTAAATACAGCACAAGTTTTGAAAATGTTTTGCCATTACAATTAACTGAGTGTACAAAAAAATCTTAAGAAATGTTTGCATTGAAACTGTTTACAAAGTGCATTTAGCTTCTTCCATAAAGATGAATTCTGTTGACTCAGAAACAATGTTCAAGATACGATCTGGGGAGAATGACTGAAGTAAACACAATGCCTGTGGAATCAGGATTGACCTGGCCCTAATATAACGTAAAAGTTACTTAGGATGTCGTAAGTACAAATGACATCTCTCACAATAGTGGCCTTTATAAAGTGAAAAGCAATGCTCAAGATTTAGGGGGGAAAGCATAGGAGATTAAATGACTCCTAATGATGTTCTGCTATACTCATAGGTCAGTGCCTTTGTCAACCACATGAAAACAGCTTTCTCGTGCAGGAGATAAGGAGATAGGAATAAATACTGATACTTGCAGCCAGATTACAGTGAAGGAGGGGGGGGAGAGAGAGAGAGAGAGAGAGAGAGAGAGAGAGAGAGAGAGAGAGAGAGAGAGAGACTTGGAACACTCAGCTGTCAATGGGATGTCTCCATCAAATGCCTCCCCTAGTAGCTCAGGGAACCCTGCAAAAGAGGAGGTGGAAAGAGTGAAAGAGGGAAGAGTCAGATGGGGTTGGGGATACCATGAAAACAAGGCCCTGCATGGATCTGAACCAAGTTCTCTGTGTAGATATTATGGCTTTCCGTGTAGTGTTTTTATAGGTTTCCTGGGTGTGTGAATGAATACCTCTCCAATTCTTCTGCCTTCTCCTGGGCTCTTTTCCTTCTGTTGGTTTGTTTTGTCCAATTCAGCGTGACAGTTTTTGCTCTATCTTACTATATTTTGCTAGTTAAAAATTTATGTAGAACTTTTGTATAACACAATGTACATAATTTTAAATTTCAAATTTTACAGACTTTTTTAATTAGTTTTGGTTACCAAAATAGGTGATATCTTGTGCAATGTTCACTTAAAATCACATAAGCTGTACTTCGATTCAAAACAACAACAGCAAAATGGGCATGAGCCATATGATAAAAATTTCAACAGAAAAATCATCAGCTACTTGAACTATTAGATTTACTCTGTATTTTCTGGTGAAGAAATTCACACCTTGTCATTTTACTTTTAGGTTCATATATCTGCTTTGCTTCTTATTACCTTTGTAAATTTGGACAAATGATACACTCTTCTTTGTTTCATTTTCTAAGACTGAGAAAATACATTAATTTTAAAGAGGTTGATTTGTATAAAATAAAGCTATACCAAGTATAATTTGAACTGACACAAACAGTTGCTGCCCATAATATAGTAGACATTGATGAAATTAATAACCCTGAAATCATATACACACAAATAATATGCTACTGACTGAGCAAATTGTATTTCTATTTTGAGAACACACAAACAAATATATATGTATATAAAATACATATAAATACATATGTTTTTTCACACACAGCTTTATGTATTTGAAGAAAACACAAATTAATATGTATCCTCTTTAAGGCTTTTTGAGTACTCTAACTATTCTTTAACATCTCCTTCCTTGACCTATGTTACCTCACCACTTTATCCCCAGCTAGATAACCCTCCCTTTTCCTTTCATAGCACCTGTGTCTAAATATCAACTTCTACAGTTAATAATTTCCACCTCCTCCTGCTATAGTTCCTTTCTGCTTTCCCAGCTTCTGTGTTTACTTCAGGTTATACACTGAAATCTAAAACTGGAGTTAGGATTCACAATTAGTGAGACCATTGAGTGTCTGTCTCTCTTGGACTGGGTTATCTAACACAATGTAAAATATTCCCATCCCACAATTCTATGTGTAAATTTCATGAATTCATTCTTTCTTTAGAGCTGAATATAATTCAGTTGTATGTATGTATGTATGTATAAATATATTGTGAATCAGTTGAATGTTAGAAGGATAGTGTGTGTGTGTGTGTGTGTGTGTGTGTGTGAATGTTCATGTAGAAATAATAATTACAGAAGAGGTCATGTACTTGAGAGAAAGTAGGGGTCCATAGGAGAAGATGGGAAGACAAGGAGCTATAGAAATTATATAAATACCATACTTACTTGAATTGCTAAAAATTAAGAAATAAAATTTTATTAAGATCTCTATTATGAAGATATTATAATTAACTGAGTTTTATTTAATTTAATTATAATGTTTATTTAATATATTTAATAAAGTCTTCCAAATGTATATTTCTCCAGTCATGAGATATTCAAGTCATAATTTTGCTAAATGTACATTCAGATTATTAATTCTCAAGTACCATGTACTCTCAAGCTAAATAATGTTTGTCAGTAATGATTTATAATTTCTTATTTGTATTAAAATCTTATTCCAATACTAATGTTTTAATTATAGCTTAATATCAAAAAATGTTTGTCTTTCCCATTAGCTTGTATATTAACATAACAAATTTCTCTAGTAGGTCGGAATAAACAGAAACATTAAAGGCATTGGATTTTAAGTAACATGGACTATGACATTTCTTCTATGAACTATAGAGTTATAACATTTTTTCCCATTTTTCTTTCATTGAAAATAGATTTTGAGTTGTATTGATTTTTATCCAATGTGTTATTAAAATATTACAATTTGAGACCATTATCATCCTTTGTCTACAGAATCAATGTGTAGACTTGGAAGTGTTAATTTACACAATTTAGAGTGATGAACTGAATGCTAATTCATTGATTGTATATCATCTCTCCATCTCTCTCTTAGAATGTAGTATCAGGGAATTTGCAAGAAGTGAACTTTATAAATCATCTGTTTATTAAAACAGATTTTGGAGAGGAATGCAAATAACTCTATTGTATGGAGCCTTTATGTAACTCTTCAATAAAGCAAAAAATTGTATGTATTTAGAAAACCATACTTTGACTTTTCATGTTTTCCATATCTGGGTATATTTGGCAAAATACTCTCATGATGTTTAGAAAGAGCAATAAGTTATAACTCTCTCAGTTAAATAATATTAGGCAATAGGTGCTGTGGATATCACTCTGTATAAATAAAATGCTGATTGGCCAGTAGCCAGGCAGTAAGTATAGGTGGGACAAGCAGAGAAGAAAATGCTGGGAAGTGGAAAGCTGAGGCAGAGAGAAGCTGCCAGCTATAGCCATGACAAGCAAAACGTAAGGTACCAGAAGGCCACGAGCCATGTGGCAACTTACAGACTAATAAACATGGGTTAATTAAGATGTAAGAACTAGATAGCTAGAAGCCTGAGCCATTAGGCCAAACAATTTAAATAATATAAGAGTCTGTGTGTTTATTTTATAAGTGGGCTCTGGGACTGGCGGAGTTGGCGGGAGCTGGAGAGAAACTCTCCAGCTACAAATAGTTAATACTTTAGAGGTAGTCCAAAAGCTTGGACTGTTAAAGTTTCATTCATAATTGTCCCCAGTAGTGTGGTGATATTTTATTTTTGCTGAAATGTGGTTATATTTTATTTGTACTTTAATAAATAAAGCTTGGCTGGAGATCAGAGGAAAAAGTCACCCACAACACAGAAGTCATGCAACATTAGCACACATCTTTCAGCTATCACTTGGCAAGTAGGATCTCTGTGTGTTCAAGGTCACACTAGAAACATATAGCAAATATAATATGCTTCATGTGCCAGGTGTGGTGGCACATGCCTTAAATTCTAACACTAGTAAACCATGGAGGTCTGGAGGTCTGGAGGTATGGATAGACAGTAAGTGACAGAGCTGGGCAGGAAGAGGAAGTGATGTAGATGAACAGAGAGAGCAAATCAGATGGCAGAATAGCAAGGCATAAAGGCATGGGTAGACCGGAAGTAACTTGCATTTGGAAGCTGCAGAGTTGGTGCAGTAAGATTGGCTGGTGGCTTTCCCTATTTCCCTGATCTCTTTCACACCTGTATTTGGCTCTGTGTTTTTTTTTTTATTTAATAAGACCATTTAGAAATTCATCTACACAGTAGGACTATACAATACAGACTTGGTCATCAGACTTCTGCTATTTGCAGAAGGTGAGACATTAAGGAGATGGGACCTGGAGAAAGAAGACAGATAAGCAGTTTGTCTGCAAAGGTATACTGGCCTTTGGCTCTTTCCTAGCTCTTATTATCTCCCTGATACCACGAGATGTGTAGCTTCCTCTGCCATGTACCTGCACTATGATGCACAGTGCCATAACAGGCTAAGTGTACTAGGACTAATGAAAAATTATGAGTCAATATAAATGTTTTCTCCATTTGATTTATACTGCTCCTTTCATTAAAAACTAAATAAATATAGCCTTTTCTGTATAATACTATTTGGACAATAAATCCAGATTAAAGCTTGCAAAATTATAGAATATAATATGCTTCATGAGAAAATTGAAAACTAAATACACAATGACTCTATAGTCATACACAGTCTGAAATTCTTATAGCTATAATACCAATGGTGATAATTGCAAATATTTTTTACCATTTGATAAGAGCTGAGTCAAAGGGAAAATGAGCAAACAAAAAGGAAAAAAAGGGAAACTTGTCTAGCTGAAAGATTTCGTGTATCCCACCCAGTCCACAGCTGCTCAGACCCAAATAAGCACACAGTGACTTATATTAATTAAAACTGCTAGGCCATTAGCTCAGGCTTACTACTGACTACCTCTTACACTAAACTAAGCCCATTTCTGTTCATCTATATGTCTCCACATGTTCTGTGGCTTTACCTGTGTGCCATTACATGCTACTCCCTGCACAGCAGGCTGGCGTCTCCTGACTCAACCTTGCTCTTCCCAGAATTCTCCTTGTCTGCTTGTTCTGCCTATACTTCCTGCCTGGCTACTGGCCAATTAATGTTTGTTAAACCAGTGTACAAAAGCATTATACCACAGCATTTTTGAAATTATATTTTGTTTGTTCTAAAGATTTCTGCTTATTTGGGGTTCTTAATTTGCCTTCAGATAAACCTGGTGGGTTAATATGATCAGAATTATTGCTGTGTGATTCACCTGGGTTGTATATACAGCCATTGGTTGTATTTCTGCTGTATATTATTCCATTATTATGAAGTATTCATTGTAACAAAACATTTCAGTTGTTTCCCAGATATGGATTTCAATTTTTTTATTTGTATTATATGAATCTCTAAGGATGATACTCTTATCAAATGCTTTTAATAGCTTTAAGCACACTTACAGTATTTACCTATAGGTGGATTACTGGGATATACATAATATGTACAATAATATACTTTACTATACAATAAACATACAATATATTATGTAATATAATAGTATTATATAATAACATGGTCTTATATATTTATTTCATAGATTCTATACTATGATGTATAATGAATACATGTAATACATAAGAATATATTATATATATTCTTATTTTTTTCTAACATGTATAGTTTCGTGGAAAATCAGTCAGAGACTCTTCCCTGAGGAGGACTAATTATCTGCCTCCCAGCAGTTGTTCATTGCCTGTAGCTCTTCAACAAGAGATGATAAGCTGTGATATTTCCCCCATCTACACTATCATAACAACTGTTGTGAGAATCTCTTAGATGTAGTTTAAGCAGGCATGTTTCAGAAATTTTATGATTATAGCTTCACTGTCAGCACTAGAAGGCACAATCTCATGGGAGATATTTTTGTCTTCTGGCTCTTACAAGTTCTCTAACTCTTCTACCATAATGTTCCCTGAACCTTGGGTGCAACAGTTACTGTAGACATATTAGATGGGGTAAGTTTTCCCCTGCATCTTGGGGAACTGTAATTGAGTTGAAGGTTTCTATAAAAGTCTTATTCTGTAAAGAAGTAAAAAGAAAAAAATCTTCTTTGATCAGAGCTGAAAGTTACACTGATCTGTGCATATAAAAATTATCATTTATCATGCATTTAGAGATTATACTGGCTTAGAAAAGTAGCATTTGTACATTCTCCTCTAAGTTACATGGCTTCACTAGTCACATGCAGTTGTCTAGGTTTACAATATCAGGCTTTTTTTCCCTCCTATCCATCAGCCTTTGCTCAGGGCCAATGCCACAAATGAGATTATATGACAATAGAGTAAAAATCATTCTACAAATGTGGAAATTATAAACACTATAAATAGTCACAAAATTGAAGGAAAAAAAGATATTGACAGCTTCAAGTCATTTAGACTAACAAGAAAAGTAGGAAGTGCAATGTAATGTTTGATAAACTAAGCAGGAGTGACCTGTTTTGGTAAATTCTGACATGTTGCATAATGCTTTCCTGGAACTTGAGTGTAAGACATAAAAGCATGTTACAAGACAGTCCTTTCCTCTCAGGGACTGTGAGGATGGCACACTCCACTGCTATGAGTATGGAAGCAAAAAAAAAAAAATAGGACCCTCAAAACCAGTAAAAAACAAAGCATAAACAGGGTACTTTTCTAATCTATTAATATTATCTATTCTGATCTGCATGATATGAGTAAATGCTGGTTTAGTTAGTTGTCAGTTACTCAAGTATTCATGAACATCAATGTGTTTATTTATTTTTTATCAACAAGAAAACTTTCTGGGAAATGTACCATTAAGTTACTTTGTCAGTAGGTATTTACCTCAAAGTTTCTTACATCAGCCTAGATGATACAAAGATCCATCACTAAATGTTGCCTCTTAACTCAAGCCAGAGACTGCGTGTGCCCGTGTAACAAATTAGACTTTTTTAAATAAATTTTTCAATATAATTGTGAAGAGTAGAATCTTACATAATAATTAAAAATTGAATTGTGGTTTGCATTTCAGACACTGGACTAGATAGTTCTGAGCTGGCTCTTACCTGACAGTACTTAGAAATATGTTGCCCAGCTGAATTAGGAAGGAAAAGTGGTGAGGGGGAGTGACAGAAAGAAAGAGAGGAGAAAGAAAAGTATAGCAGAGCTAGAAATGAAGAGACAGACAAATAGAAGAAAGGGTGGATATCAAGATGAATGAAATTGCAACCTTTAATAACAATTTGTGCTGTGAACTCTATAGAAAAATTAGCAGGTTTCCTTTTAATATGAGTCACTGGGAAAGTAATTTGGCTCTGGGTGTGATCTTTTTACAAAACCTGAATGCACAGTGGAACTACTAATGTACGAATCCCATGGGGGGATGATGGAAAGAAAGGTTAAGAATGAAGAGTGTGTTCATCATGTACCAAATGCTAACTGGTAATCTGCTTCTAATAGAGTAGTGCTATTGCCTTTTCATTTTATTTCTACCTAATACTACTTTGATTATTGGATTTTCTTCTGACAAGGGCTCCATATTAATGATGAAAGTGCATTTCATGAACCAAAATGACTTAAACACAGCTTTCAGAGTAAATCTTCCCAAAATGTGCCCCTGAGATTCAATTTTTCCTTACTCAAGATATTTCTCTTCAAGGTTTAAAACAACTTTTACCTGTAATAGGAAAGTAAACACTATTATTATTTGTTTGATTGAATCTGCATGGATTATTTTTCATTAAATGGCAAAATCTAATTCTAGAGGAAAAACTCTCTTAATTATTTTCGCAAAGATGTGCCCCAGGGCATCCACATTTAGTTTCCACTAATGATGGGTTTCAGAAAGCTTTTCAATTCTGCAAAATCACTACATACTTATATTATTCATCAAAAATAGAAAAATATGAAGTGACTCCTTAGGATGAGCATTTATTAAATATGTTTTACTTCCAGCTAATATCTTCTAATATCTTCAGAGTAATGTGAGTACTTCTTTCTCTAAGAACAGAGAGGATGAGCAACTAGACTCACACTGATGAAGTATTTGCTAATTAACAGTTGGAAGTTTAAAGTTCTCAACTTGGTCTCAAAAGAGTTCATTCTGCTGGACATTGCTAAGTCCTAACAGTAGGGAAGAGAATTAAATGGCCTTTCCAAGTAAAACTCCAGTGCTTTTGGAGACCAAATGCTCTAATCACCATATATGCTTCAGATTAACACTTTAAACACTGTCCATTCAAACTGATGGAGATGTGCATTCATGATTTAACACGTAGAGCAAGGACAGAACTTAAGTTGTTCCCTGAATTTCTGTAATCTTAGGAAAATTTGTATGTGTGGACCTGCAAACACACACTCCAAGATAATAAGGTAAGTTTTCTAAGTGACCTTTACATTTCTATGCTTTTCCTCTTGACCAAAGCATGGGTTTTTTTGTAGAGTTGTATCACTTTTATCAACTTTTCTTATTTTTACTGTAGTCTAGATGCTTTCTGCTGCAGAATGGATCAATCTTTCTTCAGCTTACAAATTACTCAAAAATGGACTTGATTCCTTCAACCTTTCTACTTAAAATGTCAGCAAAGCTTGCATGACCAGGGCAGCATGTACTTTTCCTGAGTACATATTACTTGTGTGCCTTATTTTGTGTCTCTTAATAGAGGAAAATTGCAAGTGGTTGGCCTGAGTGCTTCAGGAATAAAAACTCTACTTGGAATTCAAGTTACATTAGCTCTCTTATTAATGTCCTTCAGAAATTAAAGCAGAAAATATCCTGAAGTTTCAGTAATGGTGCAGTTGTGGATTATTTCTGCAATATAGAGCCAATGGCAGAGAGTAATATTAAAATTACGTGAAACAAGTGGATAATAGGGATGTTATAAACTTCTTAATATGCTTCACTGCAATACCATTTTATTAAAGGATAACATATAATGACATATAAAAAAGTAATTATTCTTTTTGTGAGAATTTTTAATGCATTTTCTTCTTTGTTTCAATAAGCAAAGTTAACTCATCCATAAAACTCTCTTAACTCTAGGTGAAGGAATTAAGACACCTATAGACTGAATATTAGAGTTAAATATATGAGCATACCTCCTCTTTTCATCCAGATTTTGAGTATTTGAAATTTTGAGGAAATTTTAACATGGTCCTATATAAGATGTTGAATAAAATGACAATTTAGTTTCTTGTAAAGCATTAAAAAATTCAGTAGTATGTTCCATTAGTTTAAAATAATTTAATACTCAGGCCTTGACCTTATGCTAACACAGCATTTTGAATCTTTCACAGAATATTTGAAATTTCCATTGCTTTATTTGTAAATATTACAAATAAACAATATTAATTAAAATATTACAATAAACAATATTAATGTTGAATATGAAATGTCCACCAAAGGCTCATATGTTAAAATGAAGGTCCTCATCTCGTTGTATAATTTTTCAAAGCTTCTGGAAAGTTTACAGGATAGGAGCTATATATCAAAGGTAGGAAAACAGGAGCAGGTCCTTGAAGATAGTTACCCCACTTTTATCTCTCTCCTTCCAGTTCAACTGTGGCTTTCTGGAATTTGCCATATTGTAAAACAACTAGTGCAGTTAGGGATAAAAATATTAACAACAAGTGATATACTTCCAAATCCTGGGTTTCAATAATTAGTTAAATTTCATAGGTTACTTTCTATATACATTCAATACCAAAGATTAATACTGTGCTAATGTTGAATCATGTGGCAATTCTAAGAATCTTATACAACTAATACATGGGAAAATGCAAAAAGCAGTTCAATCTCAGCTCTGTTCCACTGATTTCAAATATGTATCACTTCTCTGTACCAGAATAATACAACAAATAATTTCTCAGTTCATTGAAATAATCTGTTTTCTTGAGTAAAAGATGAAGCTATTGGGAAACTTAGTTAATCTATTAAACATCTGAAAATAATGAGAACCATTTCAGGTAAAAAAAATGTGATTATAACATAAAATGCAAGTTAAATGGCAACATATAGTCAAATTATAAAATTATATTTTTAATATATAACATGAACATGAAGAGTGTGAACAATGAAAATAGCTCAAATACACAATAACTATATTACTTGAAATATATTTCCTCAGATTAAGCAGTCAAATCTTAGTATATTTCTTTTTAAAATATTTTATCATTTGAGAATTCTATATAATACATTAGCAGCACAATGACCCTCAATTCCTCCTCCTGAACCTCTCAGTCCAGAAGTGCTTTCCTACCCCACAACTTCATGTCCTTTCTTCATTATTAATTTAATAACCCATCAACTCCAATTTGTTATGTTCGTGAACTTTTAGATATGAAGTCTGTGCTAGCTAGTTTTATGTCAACTTTATAGAAGCTAGAGTCATTGGAAAGAGGGAACCTCAATTGAAACAATGTTCCCAAACAGATTGACTTGTGGGAAAGCATGTAGTACTTTTCATTAATTAGTGAATGACATGCATGTGCCTATTCCACATGTTGCTACCCTTGGATGAATGATGCTGGGTGGTAGAAGAAGGTAGTTGAGAAAACCATGAGTAGTAAACCAGTAACCAGCACTCTTCCATGACTTCTTCATCAGTCCCTGCTTCTAAGCTCTTGACCTGAGGTCCCAAACTGTCTTCCTTCACTAGTGGACTATAAAGCGTGAGTAGAATTGAAGCAATCATTTCCTCCCTGAGTTGCATTTGGTCATATCGTTCTATCACAGCCCTAGTAAGTTAAATAAGACACACCCGCCGGGTGGCGGTATTTCATGTATTTAATCCCAGTGCTCAGGAGGCAGAGGCAGGGGGATCTCTGTAGTTCCAGGCCAGTCTGGTCTACAGAGTGAGATCCAGAGCGAGATCCAGGACAGGCACTAAAGCTAGACAGAGAAACTCTGTCTAAACAAAGAAGATTCTATACTACGAAGAAAAACATTAATTGACTAGAAACAGCCTACATACCGGTAAACTTTCTGTTAGCTTACATCTGATAGTGTATTAGAATCTAGTAGAAACCATGGGAAACCCAAATAAAATAAAATAAAAAACACCAAGGAAACAACACAATGGAAAAATAGGGTACAAACTAAATAGAGAGTTTAGGGAAGAAATACAAATAGCACAGAAATACTTTTAAAAAAATGATCAACATCATTAGTTGTCATGGAAACGCAAATTAAAACTACTTGAAATTTCATGTTACCTCACTGAGACTGGCCACTACTCCAGTCAGAATCAGTAAGATTAAGAAAACAAAGGAACAAAGACAGCAAGTATGTGCGGTACAGGGAATCCTCATGCACTGTTGGTAGGAGTGCAGATTGGTGCTGCTACTATGGAAATAATTGTTGGAGTTTCTCAGAACACTAGAGAGAGATCTACCATATGACTCAACTATACCATTCCTGGACATAAATTTAGCATACTTTACTTCTGACTACAGAAACATATGCTCATCTGTTTATGTCTGACCTATTTACCATATCTAGGGCATGAAAATAGATTATATGCCTATTAATTGATGAATACTTAATGAAAATATGGCACCTATATGCAATGAAATTCTAGATAGCTGGAAAGAAAAAAGTCAAACTATGAAATGTTCAGATAAAAGAATGAGGCTATATAGCAAACATCATAGTGAGTTAGTAGCCTAGATCCAGTAAAACAAGTACTCTACGTTCTCATATAAGTATCTAAGCATCAAATGTTTAGATCTATGTGCTTAATTTGTAGTTGTTTGGAATTCAGGCATGTAGAAGGGAATAATTTTGAATGAGCTAAAATAAAAATATTAATGGAGGGAGTTAGGACAACACAGGTGGTATGAAAGAGAAATGAGGAATAAAAAGTAACAGTAAAGGTAGTTTAAGTTGGGGAGAATGATGTGATTGTAGGGCAAATGTAGTTGAGATGTGTAGCTTGAGTTTTCCTGCCTGGCCCACGGTCAGCATAAATCTCTTTCACCTGCCAGTCCCACAGCCACTCAGACCCAACCAAGTAAACACAGAGACTTATACTGCTTACAAACTGTATGGCCGTGGCAGGCTTCTTGCTAACTGTCCTTATATCTTAAATTAATCCATTTCTATAAATCTATACCTTACCACGTGACTCGTGACTTACCAGCATCTTTACATGCTGCTTGTCCTGGTGGTGGCTGGCTGTGACTCCCTCCACCTTCCTCTTCTTTTAATTCTCTCTGTTAGTCCCGCCTATACTTCCTGCCTAGCCACTGGCCAATCAGTGTTTTATTAGCAACACATTTGCCATACAGAACATCCCACAGCGGAGATGTAGCTAATGATAACTATATTTGGAAATGCCAAATGGAAATCTAGTATTTTATAAGCTTCCTAAACACACACACACACACACACACACACACACACACACACACACACACACACACAAAGAAAAAGAAAAAAGAAAGAAAGAAAGAAAGAAAGAAAGAAAGAAAGAAAGAAAGAAAGAAAGAAAGAAAGAAAGAAAGAAAGAAAGAAAGACCCATGAGTATTATTGAACTTATTCTACACTTAGGATTATTTTTCTTCCATGTTCCAAGAAGCAATGAATTGCCAAAAAATTGCCCCGTTTCAGGTGGAGTAGATCTTCCTTCAAGATTTTGGTCACACATGTTCCATAGACTCCCAACATAATATAGACTAGTACTTTTACTCTTGGTTGCCAAGCAGAAATAGTAATTATCTATTTCTGAAGATAACACTCACATTGGTCGCAGGATGTGGAAAAAGAAATCAAATCCATATTTTGGTCTGAAAGATTTGTTCTTTTCTGGTAAGGAAAAAGTCATTATCAGTCTCACTTAAGTGTGTTCCCTGAAACTGAAATGACGATCATTGTGACATGACAGATACACAGGTACAACAGTGGCACCAATGTTTTGAGGACAACTAACCAAATTCTTGTGGCGTTTAAGGAGCCCTTCAAAGGGACAAAACACCTTCCTATTATTTTTCTATATGAACACAGTATTCAACTTTTTTCTAAATCTGTATCTCTTCACCTATCATTTAGCACAGCTCTCAGACTCACCAGTGAAGTTTATTTTGGCAGTGTATTTTTTAAACAGAAAAAAAAATAGATTAGCACAT
Organism: Peromyscus aztecus; assembly: GCA_902168405.1. Classification (NCBI taxonomy): domain Eukaryota; kingdom Metazoa; phylum Chordata; class Mammalia; order Rodentia; family Cricetidae; genus Peromyscus; species Peromyscus aztecus. The sequence goes on from CABHPQ010145796.1 coordinate 36,340, forward strand.
TTTTTAGTCTTTTTTAACCTATATTTTACCATTTCACAGTCAGATATAATTTGGCATATGAAAATCAGTTTGTCTCAATCATAGAAAGGAGTTAAAATATGGAAAGCGGGGAAAAGATTGAATAAACTATGCTTTCATTTAAAATTTGATTTGTATATTATCTGAATATAACCATAAATAAATGCTGCAGTAAAATGTGTTTTGTGAAATAAAAATCTTGGTGAGCTAGAATTTTAGCTTCATAAAGAGTGTTTGCTAGTTAATGTGAGTATTTGAGATCAGATCACCAGTATCTGTGTAATAGAAACCACACATAACACCAAAAACAGATAATTATGGTGCTGCCAAACTAGAGACACAGGGATCCCTAGAGAAAGTCTTGGCAAATCAGTGAACTCCAGATTCATCAAGAGACTCTGGCTCAGAAAATGATAAGGGAGAAAAATCAAGTGAATAGCAATTGAGAATGTTATGTATATTCAAGCTCTGGATTTCCAATGAGGACACATTCAATGCCACAGAAAAAAACTCACATGACCATACATACACACTCAAATGCATACTAACCAAACTTATAAATATACCATGTACTAAATATCAATAAAAATTAATAAAGTGTTTCAAAGCCAAGTGGTGGTGATGTAAGCCTTTAATCACAATACTTGGGAGGCAGAGGCAGATCTCTGTGAGTTTGAAGCCAATCTTGTCAAAAGAAAAAATGTTTTATTTTACAGAAAGCTAGATTTATGAAAAATAATGCAATGCTTGATCTTGGATTTAAATTTTCTGTACATAATATTACTTTGCAAGTTTACCTGGTCTGATTGTGCATGGTAACTAAATAATAATATAATATCAAAGTTAAATGTCTTTATTTTGGTAACTGTACTGTGATTATGTAATAAATTAAAATTTCCAACTAAAGTGACTCTAGCTTTTAGGGCTTCAACTTGATGTCCAAAGACTCAGAAAAATTATTGCACATAGACCCAAAATGAATACATACAAAGATTGCAAAAAGATAAAACAATAGTAAAGATCTATTAACTGTCAGGAAAACACCATGAAACTCAAGTGGAATTTTTAATGTATTTGCAAATTTTTGTAGGTATGAATCTGTTATACTGACCATTTCAAGTGTCAACTTGACTGACCTGAGGGATGTTTGTGCAACTGAAAAAACATTATTTCTGCCCGGCAGTGGTGGCGTACGCCTTTAATCCCAGCACTCCGGAGGCAGAGGCAGGCAGATCTCTATGAGTTCGAGGCCAGCCTGAGCTACAGAGTGAGTTCCAGGACAGGCTCCAAAGCTACACAGAAAACCCTGTCTCAAAAAACCAAAACAAACAAACAAACAAACAAACAAACAAACAAACATTCTTTCTACCCACGAAATTGTTTTGAGACTATAACACCATTTGAATCTCTAGACTCTTGAAAATTCAAGACTTGCTTGACCAAATGTGGACAGCTATCATTTTATCTAGTGAGATGCAGAATAGAACAAAAAGGAAGATGAAGAAGAAATCACTGTCACTGTGGCTGAGATTCAAGTATTTTCTTGTCTTTATGTATCCAAACTCCTTTATAAAGTTTAAGAACATGGGGAGGAAATGTATTTTTGAAATAATACATGTGTTTATATATAAAACATAGTTACATGCTTATGTTTACATAGATATATATCCTTCTCTTTCTGCTTCTCTGGACAACCCTTACATAACTAACTAATACATTTAATATATATGTTTTCAAATTATAAACTATGTATTTCAGATTTCTCCACTTGAAAGACATGATATTCTCAAACAACTTTTGTAGATGTAACATTTGCTAATTCAATAAAATTTACCATCAAAATAGCCTTGGTATAAAAACTCAAATTGACCCTGATAATCAAAATTTTATCCTGTAATTACATTTATGCTAAATTGACTTTAATATAACAATATAGCTGAGATTAGAAACTGTTTTTTATATAATAATAGTATACATGTTGTACTTATACCCATAAGCAAAGTGTTTGACGTTGGTCTGAAATGAATAGCTCTCACCATATAGCTGGTATCATTTTTATTTCTTCAAATTGTCATTGTATTATAATATCTCCTGTAAGCATTATCATTATCAAAAAGCAAATAATGCAGATGGCATTATGAATATTTTTGAAATAATGAATTTGCTTGCTCATTACTTGTCTATTTTCACTCTTAATGTGGCTTTAGAGTCTTCGAGTGAGGAGTGAGTTTGTTGTGTCCACTGATGCTTTCTTGAATTCTATTTGAGTATTTGGAGACTTGTTTCATGAATTCAGGGTTTGAGAATGCTTAGAAGACAAAACTAATAATTTTCTCAATATTTCTGCTCAAGCTGGGCTGACTTTATGTGAAATTACAATTGTTGACATTAATGAGTAATTTTAAAAGAGAAAAAAACTATCTAGACAGCTTCTACCCCTTGAGGGGGAAATTAGATAAATGAATACATCAACCATGGAGTAATTGATACACTTGTTGTATAGTCTTGAATTTGGTACAGAATTAATTAAAATAATAGACAGCAAATGAATACATGCCATTGCCTAATGCTTGCTTGTTATCATATGCCTTTCTGTTTATTTGTTTGCTTTAAATTACAGACATTCAGAACTTCAAATTGATTCTTTTTGGACAAATGATTAAATGCTTCTTATTGAGACTTTAGGAAGTAAAATATATATTTCAAGTACTTTGCCATTAAAACTTAGCATTTCAATTTAGTGTATATTTATATGTTTTTTTTTAAAGTGGTCGTTTTCTTGCAATATGAGAATGACTAAATATAGGAGTCATAGTACAGACTGATAGAGCAAACAAATATTCAAAAATTAATAATTCTTATTTTTTTAATTTAAAATACTTTTTGAAAAATAGCGAGCCGAAGAGGTGGCTCAGAGGTGAGGCTTCCGGGCTGCGGTGGCCGAGGTGGCGAGTTCGGTTCCCGTGCGTGCAGTGTGTGTGTGAGTGACGTCACGATTCGAATGAATCCATGACTGATCGATCAATCAGAACACTGATCGATCAATTAATCGGAAAAAAAAAAGCCGGGCGGTGGTGGTGCACGCCTTTAATCCCAGCACTTGGGAGGCAGAGGCAGTCAGGTCTTTGTGAGTTCGAGGCCAACCTGGTCTAAAGAACGAGATCCAGGAAAGGCGCAAAGCTACACAGAGAAGCCCTGTCTGGAAAAACCAAAAAAAAAAAAAAAATGATTTGAAAAATAACACATGATATGTTTTTATATACACAGCTTTTCATAACGTCTCCCAGATCCACGCCTCCCTTCCATACCCACCTAACTTTGTCTCTGTCTTTCTTTTTAAGCTACTGGGTACAACCTGTGCTGTTCATATACTCCCGGTGTGTGTTGGCATCCACTGGAGTGTGGGCAACAACCAGAGTTCACAACTTTGAAGAAAACTAATTTTTCTTTTCCCAGATACTCTCAACTCCCAGGATCTCTTGAGCTATGGTAAGACTCCCTGCCCACAATTTCATACTTGCTGGCATTTTGTCTGGCTTAATTTTGTACTTATCAGTCTTATGACTATTGTCACAAACACTGTGAGTTCATATGTGGCACATAGTTTCAACTGCAGTTGTTAGCGATATTGTGGTGAGCATAGTTACCTACCATTATAGCCATCTACATCTTCTGCTTCTTCCATTCTTTCCAACCGCCATGGACCCAAAATTCACACTTCTATGATACCTGAGGATTGGAAAGAGTATAAATGATACACATGTTCTGTTTATGCCTGATTACTCTTATTATTTGCACCTTAAACAGTTTGGGGGGGTCTCTGTATTAATCACTGTCTACTGCAAAAAATATGTTTCTCTGATGAGATTTGAAAGATATAATGCGCTAATCTATGAGTACAATGATAAATCGTTAGTTAGTTTAATGTCCAATTAATCAAATATAATAGTAGTAGTTTACTCCTAGGGTCTATGACCTATACAGTCACAAGTTCTTGAACTCAGTTATGGTGGCATCTTATGAGGAATGGCATAATTTAATCATAAAGTGACTCCTCCAATTATGTTTGTGCCCCCTTTTGAGTCAGTGGGGGTATGTTTTCAGGTTGGTTATTACTGTAACTCACAGGATCTACAGCTGGGTAAAGTTAAAGATTATCTTTCTTTTCTAGTAATATGCATAGCACCTTCTAGAATGGTATAACCTAAGCAATAGGGATGAACCTTTCAGCTGAGTACCAGTGTGAATTTTTCATGGTTCATGACTCACACATACTAGGTTTTCAGCAATAACAACTTACTATCATATTTTGTGGGACAACAAAGAGCAATGGCAATAGTTTGGTATGTTGTGAAGAGGGTGTCTATGGGACCTTATTAGATAATAAATCCAATTGTGTTAACACTTCCCTGGTACTGGGGTTTGTGTGTTAGCTTGTGTTGTCAAGTAGAGGCATTGTTGCTCCATTACAAGGTAAATGCATGTCAATTCTTTTTATGCATGTTTGAGTATTAACTGTAGCAAGTTTCTGTGTGTTATGTTGGTGTTAGTTTTATTGTTGATGGACGATTGTGATTTTGTGCAGGTGGGGCAGGAGTGAAGGACTTAGATCCTTCTGGATCATTATTGATTTATTTTAAGGATTAGCTTGAATGCTGATGGGATTAACAAGGCTGGAACTGTTTATTGGAACTCAAATCAATTTCTTCTGTGTTGCACGAATCCTAAATGGTCTTATAATAAAAACCCAGAGCCAGATATTTGGGTAAATGCTGAAAGATCAGAGATACAAAGGAAGAAGCCATTAGAGAAACTTCTTACCACTACCAAATCCTGAGGCCGAAAGAGAGGCAAGAACTTGTCTCCACAGATCCTTAGACTGAATGCCTCTGAGTCCTCAGCTGAAAAGGCCCAGTTCCTGTCTCCAAATGCCTTATATACTTTTCTCAGCCCAGCCACTTCACTTACTTACTAGTGCTGGGATTAATGGAGTGTGTGCTTCCCTGGTACCAAATGAATGAGATCTGAACTGCTGGGATTCAAGGCCTGTGACTCCCAAGTACTGGGATTAAAAGTGTGTGGCACCCCTGCCTGACAGTTTCTTTTATACTGGATTAATCTTGTGCAGTCTAGGGTGTCCTTGAACGCACAGAGATCCAGAGGGATCTCTGCCTCTGCCTCCTTAATGCTAGGATTAAAGATGTGTGCCATCACTGACTGACCTCCAAGGCTAACTCTGTGGCTGGATCTGTCCTCTGATCTTCAGGCAAGTTTTATTAGAGTACAGCAAAATATCACCATATTTCCCCATTTCCGTCTAAAATAATAAACAAAGGTTATAACTAATATCAGAAAAAATATATACAATAAATACAATAGTGATATACAATGTGTACAGTCAAGAATTACAGTAACAATGTCCTGTCCATAAACATTTCCGTCAGAGAAAATACTCCATTACTTATTCTTTTTGGTGAATTCAAAGTGTTGTACCTGATTCACTTTCTATCCTAACTTGTATTACCAACCAAAAGCTATCCTTTGATGTCTTTCAAATTTATACACTTTACAACTATTTAGTGAGTTTCTTTTCTGAATTTTTTTAACAAGGAAAATTATAACTATAACTACCTAGTCTTCAGTTCCATCAGACACTCAAGAGGAAAATAATATTAACTGAGTAAACAGAAAATGAAAACATGCAACTTCCACAAAATGAGAGAAATGACAGAAAAGCTGGCTACCTGGACAGTCACCCAAGCTTCCTTTGCAACATGGGGGCATCCTTCTTCAACCTACAGGCCTAGCATATCTGACAGACATATCTGTGAAGCAGGATATTCTAAAGGGTCTTCCTCCTTTGTCTTGGCAAAGTTCAGCAGTCCTTTTTTAAGTGTCCTGCTTGTCCATTTTGGACAGCATACTGTCAGCAATTGAGGCAATGGCATTTTTTTTAACCTAGTGGCTAACTTTTGCTAAAATGAAAGTAAACTCTATGTGGATTTTTTTTCAATGCCCATCATTTTCTCTGAAGTAGATTGGTGCTACCAAGAAATACCTGTTCTCATAATATATATATATATATATATATATATATATATATATATGAATCTATGTTATTAAAACATCTTAAATGCTATATTCTATAGATCTCTGAAGTATTTGAAGATTACCTGTCTTTCTAAAGTATATTTCTGTTTGACCATGGAAACATACCTAACCTGACAAGTCACCTGAAATAGGTGACTAACAACTAACCTGCATTTCTTTATTATCCTAAATTTGGTAATAATAACTTTCAAGGAATAGAAATTTGCATTACATTGTTAAATGAGCTGTATAGGTACAACACTTTGAACAAAAATAGAAATATATGTACAGTATATTCTAACAAAATTAATCTCATATTTGTATCAATATATACAAATCCAATCCAATATAAAATATTTTAAACTAATAATTGCTTTTAAAAAGATTCAGTAATGTACCTTTTTATCTTATATCTATATTCTCTCTTTTTTCTTTTCTGAGTAGACTAAGTAATATACCCTTTTATCCTGTCATTTCTACAACTTTTTTTTAAGAGCAGATTAATAATCTACCACTTATCCTATCATATTTATTTCCCTCTTTTTTTTCTTTTCAAAACAACAACCCTGCATCTAACCTCCTTTGTTTAGCCTTTTTCCTGATCATTAACAATAACAACTTGTAACCAACATCTTAAATAATAACAATATCTATAACCCATTGAATGATCAAAAAACCACCCACACCACTTCTTGGGAATTTGGATATCATGTTCTTAAATTTACTTCCTGCTGTCAGGAGTGAAGACATCTTTAGGGAATCCTGAAAATAAAAGTTTTGAGTTAATTATCAAGTCCTGGAAGAGGTAGCTGTCTCATTTGTTGTCCAATCTCTGAATAATAAGTCTCTTTGTAATGGGAAAGTGCAGGGCTTGTCTCAAGGCCTGGCTAGAGTAGTCTGTGAGGCTAAGTCATCTCAGCTAGGCATCTTGAAATTATCCTGAGCAGTTTTTAATCCAAAGCTAATCTTTGGGTGGCATTTTTCAGCTTAATGATATTATCATAGTCTGTGTGGAATTGTCTTTGTGGGATCCCATCATCTTTTTGGAGACCAGAGGTCTAATTAGGTCAGATTATTCCTTTTCTTGGTAATTTTTCCAGGGTAGTTCTCCCTTCTTCTTTGGATGTTTATTTGTCCAAAGGTCTTTAAATTCTTCAAGATGGTTGTTTTTATTTTCCTGCAAAGATAACAACAAAACTCTGCCCCAACCCAAACTTTGGGGAGATTTTGAATCTAATCTTTATCACTTTTGATTTATGTTTTCTCCTGAATTATTTGTTCTCTTTTTTATAGCCATTCTATCATCCAGAGCTGTATGTTGTTTTACAATAGGCATTGAGTTCTTTAATTGTTCTGGGAAGAAATTTCCTCTATGATGGCAGGAAACAACTGAGCCATATTTGACATGGGGGCATGTGAGAGGCCCCTCAAGGCATTTCCCAATGGCAAAGGATTACCTTTTCTGTCCTTTATTGATTTACATTCTTTAGTCCAATGTCTGCCTTTGCCACACCTTCTGCATGATCCAGAAGGAAGGGGTGTTCTATTGGGATTATTATTAGTGAAAACATTGTTTCTAGGAAGGCCCTGTTTACAGTCCCCTTTTTAAGTGACTTTGTTTACCAATATTGAAGCATTTGACATTTTGATTTTTCTTCAATCCTCTGGAAATCACCTCTTCTGTCTAAGCATCATCATAGTCATGAGATTCAATATTGATTGTATCTCAGATCTATTCCTTCAATGGTGCTATTTTTGCCTTTAACAGCCTAATTATTCTTTTGCATTGTGCATTAGTATTTTCAAAACCTACAGATTCAATTATTACTTGTTTAGCTTCTGAATTTGGTATCAAGCAATACCAACATTTCCAATTTACTACCTTCACCATCAAAACAGCAGACACAACTTTAGTTTTAGCTATTAACAGGAAGCTTTTAAGGAAGATGTAGAAAAACTCTACCCAGAGACCACAGATTAGTGAGAATACTGGCTCCCTCCTGGGAACCTTTTCTGGGATCATAAAGATGAACAGAGGAAATATTAAAATGTCAGAGCATATGCCAGGTGAGGCAAAGGCTGGAAAAATGCTGTTCTACTCACAAGGCCAACACATTCTTATTCAAACAGAAGTCTGGGTGACTGGGTAAACAACAAAACAAACTCATCCAAATCAAAGGAAAACAGGTTTCATTCATATAACACAGTATCAAAAAGTAGATGGAACAGACTAAACGTTCCAACTAGTGACAGGTAAGTGCACAGCCTACTGTGATAGGTCCTTCCAGCATTAATCGGGTTTCTTCTCATGTTTTCTCCAGGTTATTTTTTTTATATAGTTGTATAGACTTTAACAAGAGTCTAATAGGTGGACAGGCAGGCAGGCTTCAATCATTGGTTTTAGGATGTAACTGTGCATGTAGACATCCAACTCAACATCCAGGTGTCCTTTAGTTTTTGACATGTATGCATCCAATTGATTGTCCAGCTGCTCCTTGGTCAATACAGGGTGAGTGAGGGAACCCCTCCCTCTGCCATAACATCAGCCTCAGCCTCCAAAATCCCCTCTTCCCCAACCTATCATACCCTGACCTCGAAACGACATCCCACCTCTAAGCAGGGTTCTAGTGGCGTGTCCCTCAAGAAGTCCTTCTCAGGGCAAGTCTCTCTGGACTATGGGTACACCTCTTCTTCCAATTGACCCCTGGCCAGGGTACCTTTGAGTTGGACTGAACGTGCCTGGATGGTATTCTTACCCAGGTGCTGCTTTAAGCTCTGCTTAAGTTTTAATGCTGCCTGGACAGAGGGTCTATTCTCCATCTGCTGGGCCAGGCTTCTGTTTCTGGCACTGGCCGGCGGCGGCTGCTGCTGCTGCTGCTGCTGCTACATCAAAGCCCAACTATTCACTGGCATGGGCTGTTTGTTCTTCGGCAGATTATTAAAGCGCTCATTTAGAAATACCTTGGTGGTGCTTTTTAGCGCAACTTTTGGCCCTGATTATGCAGCCATCTTCAAATCTTGAAAACCAAAGGAGATGGTCTCCAGCGTTCCTCCTGGGGCTGCCTCAGTGACTGCAACTGGCAGGCGGGCCAGGGTACAACCCAACCTGAGCTGCCTGGGAGTCGCTCTAGTTATCTAACTGGGTGGTTGGGTTAGATGCTTAAATGGTATGATGGGTTGAGTATCTAGATGACTGATCCTCCTGCTAGTCAGGCCTGTCCTTTCCTGCCATTCATCTGTATCACCACAGCTAGCACCCACAACTCTGCTTGGTGTCCAAAACAAAATCTCAAGAGGTGGATTGGAGCCCATACAGATGTGGCCTGTGCAGGTGGCTGTAAAGTCACAGGCAAGCAGCTTTTTTTGTGAATTTGTGCCCCCCAAAAGTTGGACACCAGATGTTGCATGAATCCTAATTGGTCTTAATAAAAACACTGAGCCAGATATTGGGGTAAATACTGAAAGAACAGAGAGACAAAGGAACAAGCCACAACTGCTTCTCACCTTCCAACTCCACAAATCCTCTGAAAGCCTCTAAATCTGCAGCTAAAAAGACCTAGTTTCTGTCTCCTCAGAACTTGTATACCTTTCTCCACCCAGCCATTTCACTTCCTTCCTAGTGCTGAGATTAATGGCCTGTGTGCTTCCCAAATGCTGGGAGCAAAGGCATGGTATCTCAAGTGCTAGGATTAAAGGTATGTGCCACCACTATCTGGCTGTTTCCTTTACATTGGATTAATCTTGTGTAGTCTAGGGTGGTCTTGAACTCACAGAGATCCAGAGGGAGCTCTGCCTCTGCCTCCTGAGTGCTAGGATTAAAGGTATGTGTCTCCACTGTTTGAACTCTGTGGCTGGCTCTATCCTCTGATCTTCAGACAAGTTTTATTAGAGTACAACAAAATGTCACCACACTTCCCATGCAGTATTATAATGGAAGCAGAATTATTTGGTTCCAAAGATGTCTACTTTGGATATGATATTATTATCCTGGCTAATCTTTTTTTTTTTTGGTTAAGATTTTTTTTATTCATCTCATATACCAATTACAGATCCCTTTTTTCCCTCCTCCTGCCCTTCCAGCCTCACCCACCAACCCACCCCAATTCCCTCCTACAAGAAGGTAAGGCCTCCCATGGAGAGTCAGCAGAACCTGGTACATTCAGTAGAGGCAAGTCCAAGCCCCTCCCCCTGCCTCAAGGCTGTGCAAGGTATCCTACCATAGGTAGTGGGCTCCAAAAATCCTGCTCATGCATCAGGGATGGATTCTGATTCTACTGCCAGGTGGCCACCTAAGCAGATCAAGCTCCACAACTGTCTTGCTATGCATAGGGCCAGTCCTGTCCCGTGGAGGCTCCACGGGCTAATATTCTTAAGGTTTGTTGATTAGTAATTAGTTGATTACAACTAAAAAAGTACCTTCAGAATTATGTGGAGACTAGTGTTTCAAATCCAGACACTACATCTTAGACAAGTTGCATTATTATAATAGCAATTTGAAACTATCCTTAATAAAGTACCCTAAAACATGCTTTATAAACTCTATGAAGATTCTTTGCTTAAACATATGTAGCCCCAGGATTCTCTGAGCCCATTCTTGACCTTCTCTCATCATTCATCAATAAAGATATGAAAAGATAGTAAAATAATTTCCAGATGACCAAGATAAGGTCTTTGAAAAATTCAATTCACAATAAAATACCTGCCCAAGAAAGTGCAAGGCAGACTATTGTGGAATAATCGTTTTGTACACTGTGAAGATGTGTCTTTTCCAAGGCATCTTCTGATTGGTTTAATAAAGAGCTGAATGGCCAATAATGAGGCAGGAGAGAATAGCTGAAACTTCCAGGGAGACAGAGAAACTAGGGATGAATTTAGGAGAGCAAGAGATGTCAGACACTGAGGAATCAGACACATGGTACAGAAGAGAGGTACCTGAGCCATGTGTCAGAATATAGATTAATAGAAACAGGCTAAGTTAAGTTATAAGAGCTAGTTGGGATAAAAGCCTAAGCAAGTCCTGCTGTGGAATAACCCTGTACACTGTGAATATGTGTTATTCTCATTGGTTAATAAAAAGCTGACAGGCTGATAGCCAGGCAGGAAGTATGGGTGGGACAGCCAGACACAAAAGACTCTGGGAAGAAGAAGGACAGAGTCAGAGGAGTTTCCAGCCAGATGTAAAGTAAGTCAAGCACTCAAAATGGGATAGTGGTAAAAGCCACATGGCAGAATATATATTAATAGAAATGGATTAATTTAAGTTGTAAGAGCTGATTAATAATAAGCCTGAGCTATCGGCTGAGCATTTGTAATTAATATAAGTCTCTGTGTGGTTACTTGGGACTGGTGGCCCAAAAAAGAAAAGTCGGCCTACACAGCCAAGATTTCATTATTTGTGAGCTGGTGGCCAAAAGTCCAACTACACTAGACAAGAAAATAAAATAAAAGGAAAAAAAAATCCCATTTGCTCCAAACCAATAGCATTTGAGCAATCATTTACTTCATAGCTTCTTTGGGAATGCAACCACCTAAATACAATAAGTTGGCTAGGTTTCTGTACCAGGTATAAATTCCCTCCCACTGTGTTGGCCTTTAGTCCAATTAGACAGCTATTAGATGCTTGCAATATAATAATTTCAGTATTTCACCTTTGGGGATACTCACCTTGCTGGTCATTATTGTAGATCACAGGCTTTACAGCTGGATAGGATTATTATTGCTTTTCTTCTATGGTGTTTTCATGGAATTTTCCAATGTTATGAGAGCTAGTCCTCAAGGAAGAGAATTCCAGGTGATTTCCAGCTTAATTACTTAAAGTATTATAATTGAAATATATGATGCTTTCAGCAACAGTGTCTTACCTTCAAGTTCTTACAGAAAAATAGGGCAATAGACAAGGGCAATAGTAGGTAAGGCAATGAAACCTAGAGGAGAACCTAATAATTCTACTTTCCTAAATCATTATAATACCTAACTGCTTTCTAAATACTTAATCTTAATAAAAATTCAAAAGAGTAG
>CABHPQ010145797.1:0-39477 GCA_902168405.1 Peromyscus aztecus
AAAAAAAATTCTTATAAGTATATCAACAAGTTGCTGCTTTTGAACATCCTAAGTATTTGGTCCGTGAAATAATTCTTTGTTCTTATTTGAGTAAATTATTTTGCTAACATTCAGGCATGGCATATTAAAAATAAGTGTAATATAGCTTTATTAGCAAAATTTCCAAAAGATGAATTCAGGGGTAGTAGGAATATATTATATAGGGGTTCTATTTTTGGTTTCTAAGGAACTCCCATATTGATTTCCATAGCAACTAGACTAATTTATACTCTCACCAGCAATGTATAAGATTCTGCTTGTCCAATATCCTCCCAAGCATTCTGTATTATTTATTTTCTTAATGATTGGCATTCTGGTTAGAATAAGATAGAATCTCAGTGTAGTTTGTATTTGCATGTTTCTGATAGCTAGTAAAATTCATTTGTCTATTTCATATCTCATCTATTACTTCAGTTTTCAGACTTATTTTTTATTTTTTTAATTCTTTGTATATTCTAAATAGTAATAGTCTGTCAGATGTATAGTTAGTGAAGATTTATTGTCATTATGTAGGCCACTTTACTTATGTAAAGGACTAGAGTATACATATTTATTATTCCTGGTGGTACTTAAAAAGTACCCCACAAATACCAAGAGATGACTTTTTATCTTGGACAATTGGCATGTGTAGAATAGCCTTTTGTGACAATTTCACTATCTACTTCTTAGTTAGGGTTCCTATTGCTGTAATGAAATACCATGACCAAAAAGCAAGTTGTGGATGGAAGGGTTTCTTTGGCTTACACTTCCAGATCATCATCATCACTGAAAGAAACCAGGACAGGAACTCAAGCAAGGTAGAAACCTGGAGCCAAGTGCTGATGCAGAAGCCATGGAGGGATGCTGCTTACTAGCTTGCTTCACAGGGTTTGCTCAGCCTGCTTTCTTATACAAGCCAGTATAAGAAAGTATATACCCCCAGTCCAGGGGTAACACCACCCACAATGTTCTGGGCCCTTCCCCATCAATTACGAATTAAGAAAATGTTCTACAGTCTTGCCCATAGCCCGATCTTATGGAGGCATTTTCTCTATTGAGTTCCTCTCCTTTCGGATGACTATAGTTTGTGTCAGGTTGACATAATCTAGCCAGCACAGCTTCCAATAGTGATTCGTATGGTTTTTAATCTAAAGTCTAGAGATGTTTTCTATTTTTAGGCACTGAGTAAGAACAGAACTCAGGGATACTGTGATCATAAAGAAACCTGTGTTTGGTTCAAAATAGCTGTGGTGACAAGATCAGGAAGCCTAAGCAGCATGAATTAAATATAAGTGTTCTTTGGTATGCATAAGACATGTAATCAAACAAGCAAATGAATAAAAAGTTGAGAATTAAATGTGCAGATAGCTTAAGGACAGGAGAGTCATTTGTGTGGGGGGGAGTAAAGCATATATTAATTATAGTATTACTTCCGTTTATTTTTCTTTTTTGAGCTGTTACTTTCTCATTAAGTAACATTTGCAATCAGTTTAAACTGTTAAGTGCAAACCTTACTGGTTTCACCAAGGGGACACAGCTGGAATGAAATCAAATGGAAGGTGAGAATGAGAAGATTCAATGAACGCATTTCCTTCTTCTGGCAAATAGTTTACAAAGAAGCCTACCTGGGATCAAAATAGGAGATAAAAGATAGTTTATTTCAAGACCTGTAATTTTTCTTCACTATGGTAAGAATAAACTATTTTAACATTTGTATATCATTTAGGGTCAAGTCAACAATCTGTGTCTTTGGGTCAAGTCACAACTACCCCAACAAATTCTAAATGGAACAAAATGAAACTATGTATCAGAGCTGTGTAAGTACTGTAGTGGCAGCTTATTTCAGGAGTCTTTGCTACTACAAATAGCATTATAATTGTTATTATAAGACTGGATTTGACACTACGATTTCTAAGAGTGAACATAATAAAAACTGACCATTTATTATCATGGTAGCTATTATCCTGCTGTGACTTCATGAACCCTGAAAGAGATCTATGAAGTGCAGCTAATCAGATCTGTTAGAAAGATCCTTATTTTGAAACTTTAATGCATGTCTCAATACTAACTTAAAATATACTAGAACTTAGTTCAGACATTCACAAGGCTGAGATTGTTTTCCAATCACTTCCAAACTTTTCTTAATGATGGAGAACCATAAAAAGTCCAGCAATAGGGAGAAAAACAACAACAAAAAAAACTATGGGTCTGCTTCCCTTATTATATCAATAGCTTAAAGATGCTACATATGACCAAAATGTAAAATGTTTTAATTGTGTGTCCAGTATTTATTTTAAATTTTTACTTTAAGAAAATGATAGGTTGTAACTTATTGTTACATAGAAGTGAAAAACATGGAAATATAGAGGCACCCAGGTAATGATGGCATTGTGCTAGCCAACCTAACATGGCCATCATTCTTGTGACAAGCATTTTCAGTCCCCAGTCTGCTTTCATAGAGTTCTACTTCTGAGATGGTGGAAGTCTACCATTCTTTCTAATAGACTTTGTCCTGTGCTCTAGCATGCATCCTTTACTTTGTGTTCTATGTTAAAGTAGATGCTACATCCTGTTTCTACATTGCACTTCAGTGTTTCTGAAGAATTCATTTTCAGTCCCGGAAGATGATTATGGAATAATGCTTCACCAGTTGACTCAGAGATTTCTTCCTTGTCAGAGTTTTCAAGCAGACATTTTCACAGGCATCAGACACCCTTCAGGTCCAATTTATTGAAGGCTGAAAATTGCTGTCAACTTTGGCTTCATTCAATTTTCACTATTCTTGGTGGTTAATAGATACAGGGACTACGAGTTACACACAAGGAGCAACTGATTTCATTCAAATATGAACTATTATTATGCCATGCAATCAAAACTCTAAAGACTTCTCTTGATTTTACCTACTAATCAATAACTGGGATAATTCATTCAGGTACATGATTAGAAATTTAAACTCAAAGAAGATAACTTGTGTTCTAAAAGGAAATATAAACAAGAAGAGAGAAAATTTAACCATTTTTTTACATCCTTCATGAGGTAAATACATGTGAATCTTATTCATAAAGTTATAAGCCTGTAGCAGTAATGCTGTAAAATACTGCACAAAAGCATAGGAAGGAAGGCAGTGTATACTTAGAATTATTCAAGGAAATGAGGAATGAATGAACAAAATATTCCTTATGATGAAAAATTGATGGCAGATAAGATTAAGGAAAACCATTCCATGGTTTTCAATTTAGATAGGTGACAGTATTCTTGTACATTATGTGCAAGGCCCAAGGTTCAATCTCCTTTAGAATGGGAGAGAAGGAAAGAGAGAGATAGAGGGAGGGAAAGAGAGGAGAAGAGGGGAGGGAAAGAAGGATAGAAAAAAGTAGGAAAGGAGAAAAGAGGAGGAAAGACAGGAGAGAAGGAATGGGAGGGGAAGGTGGGAGATGGAGAACAGGGAAGACTGAATTTACCCAATATCAGCATAGTAGATTTATTCTTGGAGAGTAGTCAGTTAACTCTATGAGATGAAGAAAAGTAAACAAACCGGTGATGTTTGAACTACAAAATGTCATGATAGGAAAATATAAATGCCTGGTAAAGTGAATAAAGCTTCATAGCTTTACATGAGTAAAGCTATTAAGATTGCATCTAAAATAAGTCACACATAAATATTGTTTATCTAGAATACTGTTGTTTCAGATTGGTGACAGGATCAATAATTTCTGCCTGCCAAAAGCATTTTAGTTATTGGACTAAAACAGCATATTATTGTTAAACTGAATTGAACATTTCTAGTATGCAATATCTATTTTAGAAGAAACTATACTGTTGTGATGAGAAAGCTTAAGCTTTTTGTTTTATTTTTTGATATTATAATTACATCATTTCCCTTTCTCTTTTCTCCCTCCAAACCCTCCCACATAGCCCTCCTTTGCTGTGAAATATCTTTCTGTATGCTGTGAATATGTATTGCTATGATTGGTTAATAAATAAGCTGCTTTGGCCTATGGCAGGGCAGCTTAGAGACAGGTGGGAAATCCATGGAGAGAGACAGGAAAGAGAAAGGCAGAGTCTGGAGAGAGATACTAGCCTCCTGCCCAAAGAACAACATGCCAGCAGACCAGTAAGCCTTGAAACACATGGCAAAACATAGATTAATAGAAATGGATTAATTTAAGATATAAGAACTAGCTAGCAAGAGGCCTGCCATAGACCATACAGTTTGTAAATAATATTAAGCCTCTGAATGATTATTTTATAAGTACCTGTGGGACTTCGGGGCTGGGTGGGACCAGAGAAACATTCTGACTACACTCCTTGGTCTTTTTCAAATTCACAGGCTCTTTTCTCATTAATTTTTGCTACATGCATATATGTATATGCATTTACATATATATTCCTAAATACAACCTACTTAGTCTGTGTAATGATAATTGTATGTATGTTTTCAGGGTTGAACATTTGATATTGGGTAACAATCATTGTGCTCTTCCCCAAAGAAGGTTATTTCTCCCTTTATCCGCATTTCTCGATTTCTTTGTGTAAGGTTGAGACCTCTTGGGGTTTTTTTCATATCAGATAAATGCAGTATTCACCCCTCATCAAAAAGTTTCTTTTGCAGCATAAAGAAACCATTACAGAAGGCTATAATAGTCAAAACTCAGAGAATAAATGACTGTGGGGCGTTCACCCACAGTGATACATTGACAACACAATTGCATCCAAAGCTCAAGGAACATGATGAAGAGTCAGGAGACCAGGAAGTTTGCTGTGAAATTGTGCCTTCAAACTATGTCTGGGAAACTACACTCAAAATATGTGTTTTCTTTGTTTGGTTGGTGTTTTTGTTTGTTTGGGTTTTTTGCTTGTTTGTTTGTTGTTAGGTTGGTAACCTATTAGGATTGTTTTTATTTTTTATTTTAATTTTTATTCTTTACATACATCACATCCTGAGTGCTGGTTCACCTACCTTCACTCCTCCCTGTCTTCCCACCCATCTTAATAGCATGACTGGATGAACAGGAACAGAAAAATTCCAAATCCAGTTGACATCTCAAAGGAGGTGGGAGAAATATCACAGAGTACCACCTCTGATGAAAAACTTGCAAAAAAACTGATAACTTCATAGAAAAGGGGAAGGAGTCTTCCTCGGGAGTGAGTCCCCCTGGTTAGTTTCTGTATCAAGTAGTCAGGCTAGAAACATATACATGCAGGCCACCCTGAAGAAACTCAGCAGTTTGTACTTTTACATCTGCCCATTTATTTTTTGTGTAACAAAAATGGCTGAATAGGAGGAAAGGAGAATATATGGGAAGGGTGAGAAGGAAGAGTAGGAAGGGGACTGATGTTATTAGACTTTAAATAGAAATCCAACAAATTTTACTTATGAATACAGATTTTTAAATGAGGTTAATAGCTGTATATTTCAAAATTCTCCTGACATTATATGTGAATTTTTCAAAACACATAATAATTTTTAGAAACCTTTGAAATGATGAATTGGGACAAACAAAAAAATTTGGATAATGGAAATGATATATTATTAATGCAGCTTATGTTGAATGGAGTCTCTCTGAGAGGAGTGAGTGAGCAGGTGAGTTGATTTGTGTTTTGGCCTAGCCAATGTCTTTGACTACTCAAATCTTCTCTATAGTTTGTAGTAGAATTCGTCTCCAATGTGGGCTATGGCAAAACTTACTGTCTTTCTTTTCTGTTAAATGATTGTTAAAATGGTGTGCAAGAGACAGAACTTTAATATATCCCTGGATCATTACATTGTAAAGCAAAGTTTTGTACTCACCTGTACAGCCATTGAGAGACAGAACTGATTTATCTTCTATAACTGTGGAATTACTGCATCTCCTTAAACAACTTTATTTCTTTCTTTCCTTTTTTTTATTTTTTGGCTTTATTTTATTTTTAATTTTTTTCTTTTATTCTTCTCTCATACGTTACACCCCAAAGGCAGTTTTCCCTTCTTCTACTCTTCCCAGTCCTCCCCTACCCTCCCCTTTCCCATAGATCTAATCCTTCTTAGTTTCCCTTCAAAAAAAAAAAACAATCCTCCCAGGGATATCAACCAAACACGGCATAAGAACGTACAATAAGACTGGGCACAAACCCTCATATCAAGGCTGGAGGAGGCAATCCAGTAGGCGAAAAAAGGTCCCAAGAGGAAGCAAAAGTCAGAGACACCTCCACTGCAGCTGTTAGGAGGCCCACAACAACACCCAACCACACAAGCATGACATATGCAGAGGACAAACTAAGACCAACACAGGGTCCACAATTGTCGCTTCAGTCCCTGTGATCCCCTATGCGTCCTGCTTAACTACTTAGTCCATTCTGTGGGTGTATTCTCCTGGTGTCCTCCATCCCTATAGCTCCTACAATCCCTTCCCTTGGTTCACCTGGTTTCACCTAGTGTTTAGCTGTAGGCCTCTACATCTGCTTGCATCAGTTGCTGGTTGACTCCCCCTCTGATGACAATTGGGCTATAACTGATCTATCAGTATAGCAGAATTTATTTCATTAGTAATCATTAAAATTTTTCCCCAGTCATGTTTGGTTCTATCCTGGGTCTCTGGGCTGTCCAGCCTCTGATTCCTGGCCACCCATGCAGTGTCAGACACCAGCTCCCTCTTGGGTTGTGGGCCTCAAGTTGGATCAGTCATTGGTCGGCCACTCCCACAAGTTCTACAACACCATTAGTCCAGCATATCTTGGAGGCAGAAAAAAAAATTGTAGGTTGAAGGTTTTGTGGCTGGTTTGGCATCCCAGTTCCACTGCTTACATTATTTCTAACATGATAGGGCAAAAAAGAAACAAACAAAAGAACAGTAATAAAGAACAAAACAAAACGTCAATAAATAATTCCCAATGATATTCTACTATACTAGTAGACTGGATCCTAGCATCATCATCAGAGAGGCTTTATCCAGCAAATAAAAACAGATGCAGAGATCCACAGAGAAAAAACATTAGGCAGGGCTCGGGAAACCCCATCGAAGAGTGGGAAGGACTGTAGGAACCAGAAGGGTTGAGGACACCATAAGAACACAGCCCACAGAATCAACTAACCAGGGCTCATAGGGGCCCACAGGGACTGAAACGACAACTACAGACCCTGTACCTGTCTGTGCTAGGTCCTCTGCATATGCATTATGAAC
Source organism: Peromyscus aztecus (assembly GCA_902168405.1). Taxonomy (NCBI): domain Eukaryota; kingdom Metazoa; phylum Chordata; class Mammalia; order Rodentia; family Cricetidae; genus Peromyscus; species Peromyscus aztecus. The sequence goes on from CABHPQ010145797.1 coordinate 7,179, forward strand.
TTGGTGTTCTTATGAGACTCCTAACAGTGGGAGCAGGGGCTGTCTCTGGCTCTTTCGTCTACTTTTGGAACCCCTTTCCTCCTACTGGTTGCTTTGTCCAGCCTTGATATGAGAGCATAAAAACCACTTGTTACAATAGTTTGTATAATAGTTGTCACTCAAGGATTTCTTAGCAAAGTTACAGCACCCTAACTTCCAGAGACAGAACCTTCAATGTGATTCTGTGAGTAGCTCAGTGTGAAATACTGACCAGGGCAGAGATTGTAAAATCATTTTCTAGGAACTCGAATATGCTGTTCTGAGACACCCAACTTGACAGCTATAGGAAAAAAATAAGACTGACTGTTTTCTCATCTGAGTGAGATGGCATAGCTCTGGCCCTGCATGTGTTACAGTTACTTGATACTCGTAGGATCTATGGAAACCATTCCAGAAGCCCTGATTAGTAAAGAGCACAAGATATTATACGTTAACCTATATAGTTTCTTGACAACATTTAACTTGATTTTGTAGATTCATTCTGAATTCTATGTTCTCACATGTCTAGAGAGTAGAAACTTGGCATCAGTAATTGTTATGTCCTTATTACACTGTATAATGTCTAACCCTTACTATGTTCTCAATAAAATGTAAAATAATGAGTATCCAATGCATCGATAAGGTCTCAATGTAAATTTACTGTGCTTAGTGTCTGGCTTACTATAAAAGAAAGATCCCCTACCTGTAAATGGGAAAGGAGATAGAAATAAGCTACCTAAAGTTGGCAGCTTCTACCTAAAGAGAGAGATTATTTAGAGTAAATGATATAAGGTGATAATCAGGAAATATCTAAGATGTACCTGTTACTTAGTAGTAGGTAGAGACTAAAGACATTTCTATAAGAGGATTCTTAAACCTTATAAGAAAATTTTGTGTGTTATCATGGGTAATTCAGTTGAAGTCTGGAAAACAAGGATTTATAACTTAATTGTATTTTTCTGTTAAAATGAGCAATAATATTGATTATGAAGTTAAGCAATAATGAAAAAGCACACCGAGCTATTTTATATATGAACTCTAAGCCAGCTGTTCCTTGTTATATATAAGGCTTGGGCTTGATGGTGATAGAGTGATGTCAGGGCAGAGGAGGTTGCTGTGAAGGGTGATGTTATTGGTACCCCCAGTAGTTGCAAATATACTTAAACCTCTGATCTTGAATTATATTAGATTGTTACCGAAAATTGTTTCAGAACATTCGCTTTTTTTGTGTGCTTATTTTATTCTATCATTAAATTCAGATTTAGAAGTCTCCCTAGTCTCTTTATCTAGGCACCCCTCACCCTCTTCACCTCTATCCACTCCACCACTTTCCTTTTCTCCTGTGTTTTACCTGCCATCTGGAACCACTTCCCTGCCTCTCTGGACATAATTGACTCTTTTCAAATCGCATCTCCAGCTCCCAGCTCTCCCATCAGCCTTATGACTCCTAACCTTAAAGAAACAATCGACCTCGTTTCCCTGAGCCTTGCCATTTCCCTCTGTTAAAGTTCTTCTTTTCCTATCCAGCCTCTGTGCTCTTCTCCACTCAAGTGGCTATTGGGGATGTGTGTGCATTGCTTGTTCCTTTTTTCAGGCTATTTAAGGAAGCAACTTGCATTGTTTCTGATACACGTGTACATGTGTGCAAAGCCACATGGAAGCGTGTTTAATTGTGTTGCATCTTATATAACTAGAATGGATCACTAAAGTAAAACCCATTAAGGAAAAAAAAAATGACTCTCCAAGGAGTCAGAATATTGTACTATAGTGGCTTCCTCTTGGTCAGGAAGCAAAAATGCACTTCCTGGATCTTAATTGACTTATAAAGCTCAGAGCTTATTTCAGCTGAAAATGTGTGCAACCTTACAGAAATACTCAGGATCTGTTAACAGTAAACAAACTCCTTTTGAACTTCTGACATGAAATATTAAATTTAATACTGAAAAAGGTGCATAAAAGTCAACAGAACAAAATCGTTCCTTGTAAATTATAATCAAATGACATAGTTGAACTAAAACTTATCTTTATTTATTTTCAATTTGCAAAACAATATCTTTTATCTTTGAATTTGCCGTGGAAATGCACTGTATTGTTTAGTTAGGTTTTGCTTATTGGTAGACAAGAGATTTAAGGAGTGCAGCAGTGCCCACTGAAAGAGTAAGGGAATGATGTTTATGAAGCTTTAATATGTAAATACATTTTAATCAATATAGAAACTCAATAACCATAATGCAATACTAATTTTTTAACCCATAAGTAGCACAGATTAAGGATTCCACAGTCCTAGTTCGTTTGGGTTACTGCAACAAAGTAACACATATAGAATCACTCACAAACAACAGACATTCAAGAGGATGTGACTTCTGAGATCATGGAGACAGGAAGTTTAGTGTCTAGTGAGGATTCCTTTCTTGATTCACAGAAGCCATCTGCTCCTTGTGTCCTCATGTGGAAAGGGAACAAGGCAGTCTTGTGGAGCTGTCTTTATGGGCTCATGCTCCAGGTGATCTTATCACCTCCAAAACACCACATCTTCCCCAATGTAAAAATGACGATTCAATTCCTGCAAACAAATGTCACTGGCATAAAAATATTCCTATGGTAGGAAATAGTATGCAAGTGAACACATGTAGTAAACTCATGTTGTTTCAGAAATCCATGAACAGTTGTAGGTTCTGTAATAGCAGCCAAGAGCCATGAAGCCCATCTCTTAAAACGGCAGAACACAGGCTCACACAGTCTACAGTGACAGCATTTCATTTGTTGTTGGAAGATAAGCCAAGCGATTAGCACCTAGTGACTGGATCTCACACTCCTTGTCTCATCATAAAAGATAAATATGTCCTAACTTGAATAAAAGACCAGCTATGTGTCAATAAAATTACAGTTTTTATTCAAATATTTAATACATTGCCCTTAACACTGAGTTTTTATTTGAAGTAATGTTTTGTGTGTATGATATTTTTCTGTAACTGAGGAAAAAATTAAAATAAAAAAATTACAGTTTTTGTCTAGAGTTTCGGTTTTTTAATTAAACAGAACAAAATCTCGCCGGTGGTGGTGGCGCACGCCAGTAGGATTTGCTGAAGGAGGTGGACACAGGAGGATCATGAGTTCGAGGCCAGCCTGGGCTACACATTTTTAGAAAAAAAAATCTCTTAGGGCCTAGACTTTAGGTTCTATGCATGTGGATTTGTTCTGAAAAATAAGGAAAGTCAAAAGAGAAACCTGAGTACATTCCTGTCACATTGATTCATTTATCAATAACCAATTGCCAGTCACTGTAGCTAATGAATGGAAATTCTTAAACCATCCTGCTGACTTTGAACTAACTCTGGTCCACCCAAAGTGAAATATTGATGAATCACAGGAGATAAATCCAAGGAGTCTATAAACATGATCTGCCAAGATTTGACAAAGCTAACAGCGTATCAATTTGAATTTCTGGGTTAAGTCTCTAACATCAATTTGGGAAGCAAAAAATTTCCATAAACTAGTTTACAGCATCCCTTTAGTGATAGCTCAGCCAGTTTCTCCCGGAAACAAGATACCGAATAAACATTCTGGGAACTGATAGCAAAAGTGCTACTTAGCGAGCATCAGATTGTTTGATTTCTAGTTTTTCTGTTCTCTTACTTAATATGATGCTTTTTGTCCTGTACCTTTGTGATTTGCATAGAGAAGGAAATACAATTTTGTTCATTACGATAGCTCTTTATGCAACATGCGAACAATCTCACTTGTGCTTGCCAGTACTAGCTCTTTGAGAGAAATCCCTCTTCTCTTTTTAACCTTTCGACTTGTTACAGGATAACACAGAGGAGGATAGCAAGCTTTGTCACAGTAAAGCGGATGTTGTCAGCCTGTGTACTCCCCACCTGCACAACTCTGATGTCCCTGACTGCAGGACTGTTTGTCACAAGTCACACAATGTCTGCCATTTGTGTTATCTGAGTGTCACACACCTATTCTTCTCTGTCTACTTTAGGATGCTGTGTGATAGGGAAACAGAGCATGAAGTCAGCTAAAAGAACAGCAACCAAAGTCAGAAGACATGTGTTTTCAGCTTCAGAGAAGTCGGCATTTAATCAGCATTTAGTAGCTTGGTTTTAACTCAAAATTGATGACAGATTTCACACAAATAAAGAATTGCAATGGCAAGAGCCTCTGAGATATTGAGCCATTATTTACAATTATTGTTTGAGTGTGTTTTTCAAATCAAAGCCCGATTTGGACTTGCCAAAAGCTATTTTCAAAGAACTTTATTTAATTAATTAAATTTGTGCTTGTATGTTATAGAATTTTTCCAGAATGTTTAAACTTTAAAAAAGTAAATAAAATAGGCAATAGAAAGTAGGCATAATTGATGTTTTTAAATTTCAATAGATGGAAAAGATGTATAGAGGTGGGATAAAGATTATTTTGAGGAGAACTTTTATGAAGCTTTCACATGTATAAAAGAAAAGTTATTTGTCATTTTAGTCATATAATTGTTATTTACGTAGGTTTAGTACACTCAATTTGCATGTCAGTGTTAAACTGAAAAATACAAATGATCAGGACACAGCATTAGTGATTTGTGGAAACAAAAATACATGACAAAAGCAACTGAAGGCAGTGACAGGTTTTGTTTCGATTTTTTTGTTTTTTGCTATGTTTTTTTGTTTTTGTTTGTTTGGGGTTTTAGGGGGGAAGGGTATCATATACTTCATGTATATAGTCCATCATGGCAGGAAATATCTGAGAAAGAAATTAGGAAAACATGTCACTCCTAATAGTTCCAGAAAAGTAAATCTAAAAAGGAGGTAGAAGACTTCTGTAGTGAAAACTTTAAAACGCTGAAGAAATTAAAAAATATATTAGAAAATATGAAGCACCCCACGTTCATGAATTGACCGAATTATTGTTTTGAAAATGGATTCTTCATTTGAAAACAAAGTTGATTCTGAATAGCTAAATAAATCATAATCAAAATGACTAATGATGCTGGTGTCACAGCACTTGAGTCCAAGTTAAACTTATGAAGATAAAGCACTAAAAGAGAATAGTATTGACAGAAAAACAGACATGTAGACTGATGGAGTAGAAGGTCCGTAAATAAGTGCACGCACGCGCGCGCGCACACACACACACACACAGTCAGTGCCTTCTGGTTTTTGACAAATCTATTTAAAAATCTGTGTTGGAGAAAAGATACCCTCCTCAGTAAATGGTGCAGAGACAGTCATTATTCATGGGTAGAATGTCAGTACATCTTCCTCTCATATGAAAATTAGCTCAACATATGTCACATACTTTATAGTGAAAACTTAATTTTGAAAATACCAGAAAAAAAATCCAGATCTTTCAAGATACAGATCGTTATGGGAGGACTGAGCTAGTTTGCAAAGTAAATGGAAGAATTGGAAATGGAACCGAATGAAGTTCCAAAGTTTCCACATGAGAAAGCAAAGGATCAGCAGAGTGAAGGAAGACACAGCAGCAGAGGGGGAGAAATGTTTCTCAGCTAGACACTTGACAGGGAACTTGAAATCTAGAAACTATAAGTAACTCAAAATCTTGAACACCAAATGCATAAGTTATCCAGTTAAAAATAGGCAAATAAAATGAACAAAAATCTCTCAAAAGAATATATATATAAACATCCAATAAATATATCAAAAACATGCAAAATCCTATATCATCACCTAAGTCCAAATTAAGACTACATTGAAATTACAACTCAAGTAGGTCGTAATGGCTATTCTACACAAAACAAATAAGAAGTGCTAGTGAACATGAGGGAAGAGGAGACATTATACATTGTTGTTGAGAATGTAAACTACTCCAAAAAAAAAAACTAAAAACAACAACAACAAAAAACAAACAAGAAAAAAAAGAGAGAATGTAAACTACTCTAGTCACTATGGTAGCCAACTTGGAAATATATATACACATGTGTGTGTGTGTGTGTGTGTGTGTGTGTGTGTGTGTGTGTGTGTTAAGAATAGAATCACCTTATGAGTCATTCTTTCTGCTCTGCATATATACTCAAAGTAGTCTACATCAGCATAGCAAAGTCAGATTTGTGCATTTGTGTTACTGCTGCAGTATCCACATTAGTCAAGCTTTGGAACCAGCCTAGATGCCTATCAACAGATGAACAGATAAAGAAAACATTTTGCTAAGACACAATCGAGTCTGACTTAGCTATAAAGAAATATATAATGTATGTGTATCTGTGTATGTGTATGTCTCTCTGTGTGTGTGTATGTGTGTGTGTGTGTATGTGTGTGTGTGTGTGTGTGTCTGTGTGTGTGAGGGGGTTATAGGTGTGGACAGGAAGAGATTAAACAAAATAAAAACCATATTCCTTATTTTAATGTTGTTTTTGTCTTGTGACAGTATTGCTGAGCAATCCATGAGGGTTACCAACTCTGCAGCTCAGACTGACTTCAAACTTCTCATCTTCCTATGCTATTTTTTTTAAGACTCAAAACTGGAAGGGTCTCATCATTTACAATCATTTCAAAATTCAGGAACAGTCCCAGCATAATTACAAGAGACTAAAGGAGAGTTTAACTTACTGGTTCACTCTTTTATGAAAATCAGCCACATCTTATTTGTGTGATAGAGTTCTATCAAAGAAACTCCCTGTCAAAATACTTTTCTTAAGTATTACAGAAATTGCACATCAAAATAAATATCAAAATTAGTGTTTACCAACTCATACTTCATGTTAAGATCTATGAAATTATTTAGCATTGATTAAAACTGATCATTACACAAATCTGGTATGCAACATTAAAAGAACTGCGCTATTCATTAAGAATAGGCCCTAGAAAATCTACCATTCAAATTGGGAGGAGCTATGACTGTGAAAGAATCTGCAATTGAAAAGTAAGCATGGGGGATCTCATTGAATGCATATAAATGTTACAATGTATGAATGTATTGATTTAATTAAAATACATTAAAGCCTATTAAAATATAAAGTTGAATTCTCCCTTTGTGAAGGTAGCTTCCATAAAATGCTCCTTTACATGGGCCATTCCCTGTACTTTGACTGTTGTGCCATATGTATTGGTGGTAAAATAAGTTTGGTTGCTTTCAGAGAAATAGAGATTCATTGAAGGATTTTCAGTGATAGAACAATAAGAGTGATTGCTATGTTACTTCTTAAATAAATTATGTCAACAACAAAAAAAAAGAATAGGCCCTAAACTTGATATTCCCAGACTGTGTCCATCTTCTTATGGCCAAAATAAATAGTTTGTTTATATGGTCACAAATTCACATTGTGCCTTTTTAGGGTACTTAATATATAGGTATCTAAATCATTCTTTCTTATATGAATTTACTGTATTAACCAAATAGTAAATTTATTATTTATAAAAATATTTTTTATATATAAGAAAGGCTTAGAAATGCCTTTAATCAGTTTTAATCAGCAAATATTATTAGTGTACACTAGATGAACAATACAGGAAGAAGTTGCATGAAATAAAGTTGTCATGACTCCTAGCTGAATTTTTCGTGCTGTCTTAAACCCTGCATCATCTTTCAAGCATAAAACAGAATTTTTAATCATATCTTAGTAGCTAGTTTGCAGAAAGATTTTGTAGTCATCAATCATCAGGTTAATAATTTAAAAGTATAAATAATCAAAATCTCTCATCTTCTCAAATGATCCATGACTGGGATTTTTTCTAGTGCGCCTATATTTTTAACTAAAATTGTGTTTTTATTGTCTTGGTATGAACTAAGAAATTGTCAAAAAAAATCATCAATTTTTACAGTACTTAATACTAGAAGACAAAAGGTTGACTTGTACGTGCAACACACTCTTCTCCAGCTACTGTGCATGATATATCCACAAGATATGTAAAACAATGCATCTACATTCAGGATAGAACTCCCTACCCTGACTGTTCTGGAATGCATAAAGCATTTGTGACTCTTAAGAAGATAGTTACAGAAACACCCTTTGATCCCCTAAGTCTTAAGTATAATGTGTTGACGGTGGTGCAGTCGGCAAGAGACTCAGACTGTATCATGCACGATGCTTTAACTTTTGCATCTGCTTTGGCACTATTTCATAGAAATCACATACTTAATCAACAAAACTAAAATTAATAAGTATTCACTGAGCACAAAGAAATCTAAGTGATATGTAACTACCAGGAATTAAAATATAGGAGATTTCAGTTGTAACTTTGAACATCTCTTGACTCTGTATGTAACATGTCAAATTTAGACTTTACAATAATCCAAATCAAATGATAGGCAGTGATGAAATCTAGAGTTTTGTCACCTTCTTGGAGGTGGCTGACAGAGGAATGTATTTCAGAATTCTTTTTGCCTATTCTTTGGAATCTTTAACGTGCTTTATTTCTATGAAACGATTCCTTAAGTAAATTCTAACATATCATTGATGTTACTTCACTTTGTATTTTACTATGGAAAATATCATGCTTAATTTGCATCTTTAAAGCATAAAGCCCACATATAAGCTTCAAAATATGTAATATTAAAAGTTGCTTTATATCTAACCCATTAACAGTACGATTTAGAATCACATGAAAAGCCTTCTAATTATATATACATATATAATTACATATGCACACATTTCATGATGCCTTTATTAAAGATAATACCAAAGTAACTTAAAGAATATATTTAGTATTAGAGGAACAAGACATTTTTCCAAAATAAAGAATCATAGCAACTACTTATTATGCATGTGTTTGATTAAAAATAAATAAGAAGAGGTATTCATTAAAGAATGATTACTATAGGGAGAAAGATATAAAAAATTACTTGAAAATGATAAAAGGATATTTTCTTTGGCCACGGTAGTCTTGATAGTCTTTCATCCTCAATGTAAGAGAATAATAGGAAATTGCATGAAGATATTCTTATTCAGCTTTTAGCTATTGGTCCTTTGATCTTTGGAGTGTGTATTAAATTTTCTCATTTAAAACATGCTAAATAATTTATAGAAAATAGCAAAGGCTGTACACACCAAATATTACTTCTGAAAACTGATTGTATTTCAAAAGATGCTTTTCCATTCAAAGCAAGTGTGTCCACTTAAAAATATGTATTTAATTGAATTTTTAATTTAATCAACTCAAAGCTATGAATTTAGCAATGCTCATGAAAGAAAGAGATTAAAGATGAATAGGGAGAGGAGGTTCCCATCCTGCCTTGCCGTTTGTTACCTTTCAGACTTCACCTGAAGGGGCCACCCACTAGTTTTCTGAACAATGCTTTCCACATGGTTATTAAATCCCATGGACAACAAAATAATAGGCCAGTGGATTTCACTTAGGACTTTCTTTAGCTCATTAAGTCTTGGGGTTTTCATACGGAAAGTCAAACATGCTGTATTTTTCTTACAATAGGGCAGTAGGTATATTGAGTTTGATTAAAAAAAAAACTACTACATGTATCAAGTTGTAATTTTGACTTTAAAAACATTTTTAATAAAGGAAAGAACCAAAAATATTGTCTAAATGCTGGAAAGTCATTATGCAAAAGTTCAGGGACAGAAAATAAATACGGGCATGCACATATAGTTAAGTATTCAATGGTAAGTGTTAGCTACATAGACAAACTGTAGGTTCACCACAGGGAAAATATTAATTAAATGAAGAGTCATAAAATGATTCATGAGTCTGTTTGAGTTGCATGATATAATATTGTCTTCCATCTTTAAATACCATTGATTAACTTCTGAAGGGAATTACATAAACTTTTATAACTTCTTTTAATAATCAACTTTTGCAAGGTAGGTTTTGGCAAAGAATGATGTAGGAAATACCTTTTCTTTAGATAAGAAACAAATACTGCATTGCAACCAGTTTGACCATTTTACCATGTTGGCATTTAAATACAGAATTAATTATTCTGACACCATCCAGAGAGAGAGAAGAAAGAAGTATAAATTGTGAGACACATACTAGCATTGAGCCCTTCGATTGCAAAATCAATGAGATTATAATGAAACCACTCCACATCAGCCAGGTAAAAAGTCCAGCTGCCAAAGAGACAAAGTGTCAGAAACTATCAGTGAAGAACAAGCAATCAATGAAATGTGAGTGGGAAAACAAGCTTTTCTCTCTATCTTCAACTATGCAAACAGCAGCAATTTCAAAACCTCCAGAAGTGCAACTCTACTGATACAGAGCTGATTGCTCCCCCTGGTCATGCAGAAAGCTTCAAAGTTGCTTGATTATGGATAATCACTCCATTCATGAGGTAATGTTGACTCCTTTAGATTTGTATTTAACCTTATCTTAGAAAATGTATAATTATCAAATAATATAATCAGACACATACACACACACTTCAAACACTTACTAAACTCTTTACTTGCAATTGGATGAAATAACTACATTATCAACAACTATTTCAAAGTTACCACCACAAACTTTGGTGATTGATAAAGATTAGCCATTGTAAGTATGCAGTGTGTTGAATACCAAAGATTAGGTTTATCAGTTCAGATAGACTGTGGTCTCATACAGGAGAAAAAGGAGTCAGGAACAGGATATGTTAGTATTCATGATATTTAACAGCTTTTTATTTTTCAAAAGTCACAGAAATCAACCAACATATCAAAAAATTTAAATGTGAAAAAGGTTGATAACTTAAAATGACTAAATTGTGGAAATAAAGAAGTGTGTATTTGGGGCTTAGGTGTCTCATTTTAAAGATGAGGTGACCCAAGCCTTAAGTAATGTATGGTTTTTGCTTGAGTAATACAGCCAAGGTGAGGACCGTGTTCTCTGAATCTAGATTTCTGTGCTTTATTTCTCGTCAGTCTCTTTGGGGATTGATTATCACCCTGACATCCATTGTTGTTATTTAGTAGAAGAGAAGAGAACTACGACATGCTCAGAACAGCTTCACAAAGTACCTTATAGCTCATTCTAGAGTCTACTAGTGGCCTAGAAATGCTAACTATTTGCTAGGGAAACAGTATGTACCAGCCCAGCTCTAATTCCTATTACCTATTTTTCAAAGTAGTTTATGATACTCTTTCGGGATGTATTTTCTGTATTTTCCAAAAGCAACGAAGCAAAAAGTTTTGTAAGTTTATTGCCTAACAGTTGTTTGGAGTTCAAAGCAATGGGTTAAGACTTCCACAGTATCTGTTACAGGGAGACGGAGAGACTAGACTTGCATCTACTCACTGGATAATAGTAGAAGGAATGGGTACTTTATTTATAGGTATAGGGAAATAGTTGATACTGCAAAAATTAATGGCACTTTTTTTTTCAAAAAGAATAGAATTTGACAGCATGTCTTTTAAAAAGGAGTAAAACACATTTTTTCTTTTTTTTATGATTCCTGCTTTTAAATGTTTTCGTAAACAGCAATAACAATGACTTAATATACAAGTTCTAGAGTCAGAATGTGATTCATATTTGCACTACAGTTGGGAGTGATAGCTGAAGTCTACAATCTCAGCACTTGGGAGCCCAAAGAAGGAGGATTATCATGAGTCCGAGTCTAATCCAGGAGTCAACTCAAGACCTTACCTCAAAAACGAAACAAAAGAAAACGCATGCTGCTAACATAGGGGGCTACTTAACTTCTTTTTGTCTCACTTTCTGCCTCCCTGTATGGTCAAGAAGATAATATCACTAACCTAAAGGTAGCGTGAATTCTCATGTGGTATGTACTAAACACTAAAGGCATTTTATCCTTTGAAATTTTCACACAAATATCCACTGTTGTTTGGTCATGTCTATACCTATTTCTATCCCTTCAGTTCCCCCCAACTTCCTCCCATCTCCATCTCAACCTCATAGTCTCTTATTTTTAAGCACTCCGCTTAGTCCATTTAGTGCTGCCAATATGTGGATGGATATGGAGTTACCCACTGAGGTATGGCCACTCCCTTCCCAAAGCAAAGTTACTTTTCCTCAGCTGGTGGCAATCAACTGGCAATAGCTCCTGAGCCTTGGGTAGGGCTAATAGAAATTTAACTGGTCTAGCGATTTGGGGCTGGTATCCAAAGCATCTGTGTTCATATATGCAACACCTATTTCAGGTACAGAGCCTAGCAGTAAAGATTTTTAAATCATTAATTCCAGGTTAATGTACAAATACTAATCTTATTTTGGAAAAAAAAAATGTCAACTCAAATAAAGTCTTCTCAATATGTATTGCCCTTTCTACAAGCATGATAGATGTACCTTGACTGAACCAGGACAGTAAATACAGACATTTCTATGTCACACATACAAACACATACATTATTTAATTAAAAATGTGTTTTATCTGTGTGCTTGATATTTTTACATGAAAACACTGATAATTTTTGCAGAAAGTTCTCTGAGGGTATATTTGTACTTAAGTGAAAAATGTGTTATGAAACACTAGTATTGATAATTTATACAGTAAGTAAAAATAAAGTCATGGTTGAAAAATATTTTGTCATCACATCACAAGAGACAAAGGTTTAAAGTTCTTATTCATCTTTTAAAAGCACTGATATTTTAAACATGAAATTTTATAGTCGTATTTGTACATGAATGCAAACATATGACTCATAAGAAATATTAGGAAATATTTTTGTGAGATTTATTTATTTAAATATTGTACATCTCTAATTCCTTCTTTCATTATTTTATGTATGTATGTATGTATGTATGTATGTATGTATGTATGTATTTATTTATTTGGGGGTTTTTTTGAGACAGGGTTTCTCTGTGTAGTTTTGGTGCCTGTCCTGGAACTCGCTTTGGAGACCAGGCTGGCCTTGAACTCACAGAAATCTGCCTGCCTCTGCCTCCCGAGTGCTGGGATTAAAGGCGTGCGCCACCACCGCCCGACCAAAGTGAGACTTCTTAAAATGTCCATGTAATTAATTCTGTTTCCTCTGGAGTGACCAGATGCAATAACTGAGTGTCCCTCTTCTATTGTGCCATTTATATGATAGTTTTATATTTAAATTTATATAAAAATGTGTGCTTTCTTTATTGCTTTGTAAATTATTATTTTTTATTTATTATTTTTTATTGTATTTTTTATTTTATAATTTAATTTAATTTTACATATCAGCCAAGGATTCCCCTGTCCTCCCTCCTCCCGCCCCCCCCCACCTCTCCCCAGCTTATCCTCCATTCCCATCTCCTACAGGGCAAGGACTCCTCTGGGGATTCAGCTCAACCTGGTAGATTCGGTCCAGGCAGGTCCAGTCCTCTCCTCCCAGGCTGAGCAAAGTGTCCCTACATAGACCCCAGGTTCCAAATAGCCAGCTCATGCACTGAGGACAGGTCCCGGTCCCACTGCCTGGGTGCCTCCCAAAGAATTCAAGCTAATCAACTGTCTCACTTATCCAGAGGGCCTGATCCAGTTGGGGACTCCTCAGCTGTTGGTTCATAGTTCATGTGTTTCCACTAGTTTGACTATTTGTCCCTGTGCTTTTTCCAATCATGGTCTCAACAATTCCCTCCTCTTTCTCACCAATTGGACTCCTGGAGCTCCACCTGGGGCCTGGCCATGGATCTCTGCATCTGCTTCCATCAGTCATTGGATGAGAGTTCTAGCACGACAGTTAGGGTGTTTGGCCATCCTATCACCAGAGTAGGTCAGTTTGGGCTTTCTCTCGACCCCTGCCAGTAGTCTATTGTGGAGGTATCATTGTGGATTTCTGTGGACCTCTCGCACTTTGCTTCTTCCTATTCCCATGGGGTCTTCATGGGAATCAATCTCCCCGAAGACCCAGTTATAACACTCTTGGGCATATACCCAAGGAATGCTCAATCATACCACAAGTGCGCATGCTCAGCTATGTTCATAGCAGCGTTGTTTGTAATAGCCAGAACCTGAAAACAACCTAGATGTCCTTCAACTGAAGAATGGATAAATAAAATGTGGTACATATACACAATGGAGTACTACTCAGCAGAGAAAAACAATGACATTATGAGGCTTGCAGGCAAATGGATGGATCTAGAAAAAATCATCCTGAGTGAGGTAACCCAGATTCAGAAAGACAAACATGGTATGTACTCACTCATAGGAGGATACTAGATGTAAAACAAATGATGACTAGACTGCTACTTACAACTCCAGGGAGGCTACCTAGAAAACAGGACCCTAAGAAAGACACAGGGATCACCCAACGACAGAGAAATGGATGAGATCTACATTAGCAAACTGGACGTGAGGGGGGGTAATGAAGGGCGAGGGTCGAGGGAAAGAGAGCTTAGGGGAGCGGGAGATACCAGCTGGATCAAGAACAGAGAAGGAGAACAAGGAAAAAGAGACCATGATAAATGAAGTAAATTATTTTTAATTTTTTTTTTTTCCGGAGCGGAGGAACAAACCCAGGGCCTTGTGCTTGTTAGGCAAGTGCTCTATCACTGAGCTAAATCCCCAAACCCTATCTTTAATATGTTTTGACTTGTATATTCTTAAAAACAATTTGCCATGTTCATTTTTATGTTTTTACTTGTTCAATTTATGTTGGAGCTACTTTTTTATGATAAAGAATTGAAATTGCTGACCTATTTAGGCCCTGTGTAGCCACTTTTATTACCATAGTTTACAAAGTGCCTCTTGCTTTATTAAAGTTATTAAAATATTTGTCTTAAATGCTTTTCTGTAACAAGACATTTACTGTCATTTTTAGTGTCTTTTTATATTACTCTAGCATTACTGTATTATAAACATATCTGTATATATTCACAGTAGGGTAAAATTTATTTCCACGCAGTTCTTATTACCATTATTTGTTCTTTTATGCCCAATACTACTGAATAATGGTCATTGTAGTATGTTGGGGATGATATGTTAAACCTACCACAGTCTCTCATCAACACAGAGAGGTAGGAAGAAGCAGAAGCTGAGTTGGAAAAGGAATGGGGAAAGGTAAGATGATCAAAGACTAAGAATTTTTGGCTAGAATGAAATAATACATGGTATGGTGAAAATAGTTAATGAATTATTGACATTCTTGTTAATGTTGGATTTTTGTATGTGTGTGTCTATATATATATTTATATTAGTTCTTTCATTTTTGTATATTCTATACAATGTGTTTTGATCTTTTTTTATCACTTTCTCAACTTCTCTTAGATTCATCTTCCTTCCCTACCCACCCAACTTTGTACTCCTCTTTCACCCTGCCTTTGTCTTCTACAACCAAGTCCAGATCGTAGTGGTCATGGAGCTCTTCTCTCCCTTCCTCCCTCCCTCTCTCTGTCTCTCCATCTCTCTGTGTCTCTCTGTCTCTGTCTCTCTGTGTCTCTCTCTCTCCCCAACAGCTACCAATTCCCAAAAGGTCCTTCATTGAGGTGTTCAAATTCATACCCAACTGAGCTATCCCAGCTGGATTTGGTCTGATTTGAGCTTGCACAGATCTTGCACATGCTGTCTCAACTGCAATGACTTTACACGTGCATCTTCCCTGCTGTGCATGAAGACAGTTTCCTTGAAGTCATCCAACATTCCTGATTCTGACACTCTTTCCTCCCCATGTCCCACAGTAATCCTTCCACCTTTTGAAGAGGGGTTCCGTATATATGTTCCATTTAGGCTGAGTATTCAGTAGTTTCCTACTCTCTGCACCTTGGCCAATTGTGGATTTCTGTGTTAAGTCCCATCTACTACAAGTATAAGTATCTTGGATGATAATTAAATGATGTATTAATGTATGAATGTGATGATAAGAATGAGGAATCAGCCTAAGTGTACTCCTGGTACTGTCCCTTTCTAGCTTCCAGGTTACTTCAGTTACTTCATGGTATATATTCCCATCTGAAGATACAGAGCTAGGAGCCTCAGATGAGAGAAAACGTGTCACATTTGTCTTTCCCTATCTGAGTTGCCTCACTATATATAATCTTTTCTTGTTTAGTCTGTTTAAATGCAATTTTTTATTTTATTTTTTATGAAAAGTATTCCATTGTGTATATACACCATATTTTAATAATTCATTCATCTGTTCAATGAAATTTAGGTTCTTTCCATTTCCTAGTGTTATTGTGAATAGAGTGGCCATGAACATAGTTCAGTATCTGTGGAGTAGACTGTCAAGTACTTTCACCATATGCCAAGGAGTGGTATAGCTGACTCATAAGGTAGACTTACTCTTAGCTTTTCAAGGATCTTCCATACTGATTTCCGGAGTGGCTGCACCAGTTTACAAAACCATACAAAGTGAATCAGAGTTTACCTTTCTCCATATCCTCAATATTATTTCACAAGAGATGATTAATGATAGGAAGATAAATAAGTCAGCATTTGAAGAAATAGGTCTCATAAAATTTTCATGAATACATGTCAATAGATTTTATCCCTATATATCTCCCTCCTACATGAATGTCAATATTCTCTCCTCTCTTCTTTTGGCTGTTACATGCTTTCTTCTACACACTTCCACACTTTGCTTTCAAATGACATATATACCATTACTGTCTCTCTTTGTCCCTTCATTCAATTAAAGCCTCTTCCCCTCTCCCCCCAATCATGGTCACCTTTCATGATCTACACACACACACACAAACACACACACACACACACACACACACACACACACACAATTTAAATCTAGATTCTACATTGTTCTTTATATTATTCTAGGGATCTTTCTTTGCTCACATTTTGTAGTTGGCTAAAACATTTATATATGTAAAAACTTACAGATAAACTCACTTTATTTGATTAACATTAATTTGGACAAAGTTCTAGGGTAGCATGAATCTTAAAGAGTCTTATTAATAAAATCAAACCTGAGGCCAGTTATTGGGGTGAATGCTGGAAGGTCAGAGAAGCAGAACAAGCCACAGCCAACTTCACCTTGCTAGTTCCTCAGCTGATCCTGTTTCCTCAGACTGGATACCTCTGAGTCCTCATCCAGAATGAATCTCAGCTGAACTGCTGCTGCTCGAAAGCCTGAAAGCTTAACCAGCCAAATGCTTCTAGTTTCTGGTCTTCACGCCTTATGTATCTTTCTGTTTTTGCCATCACTCCCTGGGATTAAAGGTGTGTGTCACCATGCCTGGCTGTTTCCAATGTGGCCTTGAACTCACAGAGATCCAGAGGGATTTCTGTCTCTGGAGTGCTAGGATTGAAGGTGTGAGTGCCACCATTTTCTAGCCTTTGTATCTAGTGGCTGTTCTGTCTCTGACCCCAGATAAGTTTATTAGGGTGCACAATATTTTGGGGAGCACAATACCACCACATTCGAGTATAGTTTTGTCATAACGTACATAAATCAAATACAATACTGACCATGATAGGATTCTATTTTTATCACCTCATATTAATCCCATGCTTAATACCATTGTATGTTCAAATTATTTTTACATAATCAACTAAAATAGATTTAAACATTGACTCAGCAGTAGCTATCAAATTGATACTATTTAATAATGTTGTCTAACACGTTGTGTGCTCAGCTGATCCCACAGGTAACTGCAACTATGAATCAATACTATTCATTATTCCTCAGATTTTTGGCTCATGCCCTTTTCTGTTGCAGCATCACATCCAGGGTTCCATGCTGCACTCAAGTCTCCTTCCTGCTCTGAATTGTTGTTTCCTTGTATTGATTGCCCTCAGTGTTCCAAGAGCTGATGAAGCATTTTGTAGAATTTCTATCAATGGTGAAATTTCTGATACTTTTAGTTTTTCACAATATTAAACAGTAATTATGAGATATATGGGGAAGAAGACACTAAAGATGAGGTGTTACTCTTACCACTTTTATTACAAGTGACTATTATACCTATGATTTGTCATTATTGTTGTGAGTTTTGAACACCTGGTTTAAGAAATGTTGGTGAGATTTTTGCTACAATAAAGCCTATATTTCCTTCTTCTTGTATGATATTGTACTTTTACAGAAATTCAGTGTAGATCACATATAAGGGGAATCATGTTCTACTTCCTGAAGAACACCAATATTAATAAAAATTATTTAAATTGTTTAGGTCCAAGATACTTGCCTATTATCTTCTATATTATTACTAATCATTTTAGATTAGAATAATGAATATTTATTTCATGATTTGCTGATAATCTAACAATATTATTTCCATGAAATCATGCAGCATTGATTAATAAGGACCATTTGTTAACTAGTGTCTTATTCATATTCCTTCACATCACTGTTGTAGATGCTGTGTGTGTGCCAATACCTTAAGAAACTGTTTTACTACTTGCCTTCCACATCCCAAGACTCTTGCATGTGTCTGAAGATACCTTGTCTTTTACATATAAAACATTATATAGCAAAATCAAGTTTCAACATCTAATATGTGTTTAATTAAAATTTCTAAGGTATTACATTTATTTTAAATAATTTATTTAATTTATTTATAAGATAAAACTTGGCGGTGAAGTTATGTTAGTAATATTAAAGTTGCATACTTATTCTTGTATAATAAAGTTAAATTAATAAATAAACTTGATGATCCACTAAGGCTACCATTTCCCTTAACAGATATAATAGTTTTTAAAATATATAAATTGGGAAAAATTCATAACAAAATGATTCATGTTAAAGATTTTTTTCTTGTTGAAGCTAAAGACAAACTCCATTTAAATTAGTAAAGTTGATGGAGAAAAAATAATGTAGAATAAAACTATAGACTACAGGATATACAGTAAAAACATGGCTTTCTTCTAAACAATATAATGAAGGTTTATATACATAATTACTGAGTTTACATGAAAAAGTCTATGGTGATATTTTATTTGTGCTGAAATATGATTTTATTTGTATGTTAATAAATAAAGTTGCCTGGGGGTTAGAGCTAATGGCAAGCCATTTAGCAGAAGTCTTGCAGTGGTAGCACACATCCTTAATCCTGATTACATGACAGGCATAGTCTGTATGTTCAAGGAAACAGCCAGCATGCTGACACATGCCTTTAATCTCAATACCAACCATAGAGACCTGGAGGTCTGTATACACAGGCAGTGACAAGGAAGTCATGTGGTTCGGTTTAGAACCAATGAGAAGGAAGAACCGAAAGTCAATAAAAAATACAGACACACAGGAAGTAGTTCTCTTTCTCAGGGGAAGGACAGCAGTGGCAGCAGGTGATAAGAAGGTGGTCTCAGCTCTTGGCTACTGCTCCCTGATCTCTGGGCTTTTAACTTTGCATTTGGCTCTGTGTTTCTTAGTTAATAAGACTGTTCAGAATTACATCTATAAAAGTCTGTATATTTTCTGCAAATATAAAAAAAAATCAGTTTTCCCTATTATGTTCACAGCATTCTACAGAACATACCAACATCTCTTACAGGCTTCTTTTTAATCCTATAACTTTTAAAAACTCATCAACATAATAATTCTCCACATATATCAACTAGTTTTCTTATTTGATTTTTCTCCTGGTTTTAGATCTGGACTCATATTCTTCTGCTTCTTTAGTACCAAAAATTTCTAAAGTGCCTGATGCAAATGTGCTAGATAAGTATATTTGCAAGACTGATGTTCTAAGTGCCTCAAATTCTCTATCTGGGTCTGCATAAATTAGTGCTTATATAGTAAGTATATAAATAAAATGCATATTATTCAGGTGCAATCTTTTTGTGTAATGGATCTGTGTGTTTAGTTTTTTTTTATTTTTCTTTTCTTTTTGTTTGTGGATTTGATACAAGGTAGAATCTTCTAAGAACTGGGAATCTAAACTGAAGAATGTCCTCCATCAGAATGGCCTGTAGGCAACTTTGTGGGACATTTTTTGACTAATGATGTATGTGGGAGGGCCCAGCTCACTGTGGGCAGCTCCACCCCAAGCAGATAGTCATAAATTGTATAAGAAAACAGGTTGATCAATAAGAAGCCTTCTTTCATGGCCTCTGTTTCAGTTCCTACCTCTGGATTCCTGCTCTGAAGGAGTGTAAGGTGAAATAAACCATCTCCTCCCAAGTTGCTTTTGATCTTGGGGTTTATCACAGCAATATAAAACAGTATGACAAAAATGTTTTAGATATGTCCATTCAGCTTACTCCTTCCTTAGTTCTTATTTTATTTTATACCTGCAAAATATTTCCAAAACCTTATATTATTTTTGACTTTATAGATGTAAAAAAGTCATTGTAATACATCTAGAGATCATTATTTTATTTTCTAGTATGTGTACAGATACAGTTGAATACTTCCTTTAAAATTTCTCATATTATTTTTGACATCTTTTTCGTTCTAAAGAACATTCAGAAATGTGTCATTATTTAACATAGCAGATAGATATGTATTTTACTACATTTGAAATAAATTATTTTGAAAAATAATATAGCAAGCTATATTTTGAAAAAAACTTAGATTCCTTATTTTAGCTTTCCCATTTTCACAGGAAGCTTTTGAATATTCTGAAGAGACTGCTATGAAGGAAGTCAGCCACTTCTGGAACGTTTCTCCTCTATATTTGCTTACATCTGTTATGTTCAAAAGTCTCACAGTTGGCCCATTTCATGAAGTAACACAAATTATGTACCATGAGTTATGACTTAATCAAAATCACGTATTTAAACCAGTCATTACAAGTCATAACACTACAATCAACAATTGATAAATGTCTTATGTAATAACAAAAAAAAATCACGTTTGTAGGATGAAAACAGCTTACAGATAGTCTTTGAAAGTATTTTGTAGTTGTTATAGTATTACTTTATTATGTAATTTGTCCCTTCTTATAAATAAGGTCAGACAGTTTGTTGAAAAGAAATTAGACTATTAGAAGCATATACGATATTATCAATTACCTACTAACATTTCTTTCATCAATAAGGATTACAAAGTTATGATTTGATGTAAACTCCAGGGTAAATTCTTATTCCCACTAACTTTAAGCCCATTGCTTCTTTTTTTCCATAATTCAATTAGTTGTGCCTAAGGTAAAAGGTCTTTCCAGATCAATCTAAAATTGAGTGATGCTATCTATATTACAGTATGTGACAAGTATTTTCTTTTACCCATGGTATAAATAAACATGTGTAGTAATCAATATGATGTGTAAAATTAGTTTAGCAGCTCAAGGTCAATGCCTTGGACATATTGAATACATGGTAATAGTAACGTAGGATGTAACCTGTTGATTTATTAGACTCATAGGGAATGGCTTCTTATTGAAAATTAAGCAACACTGGCAAAAAGCTTAACCAAGTAAAGTGGGTGACGAAGAGCCCCCTTTGACATAAAATTAAGGGTGATTTTAATGTGGAGTTTGATTTTGCAACCTGTGTTCTATAGGAAAAGACAAACATGGCATTAATTCAGGGTTGTTTTCTGAATTATAGTGGTATAGAATGAAGAGTACATAGATCACTTTTAAAGGCATATTTGAGTGTTAGGTTAGCACTTTAGGCATAAGTAGAGCATGAAGCTGGAATAAATAATTCTCAAGCCGGATACATTAAGAAGTCTCCACAGAAGATCAATTCCAAGTGGTGGAATAAAGAACAGTGGTCTTGGAACAAATACAAATGCCACAAATAAGAAATCTTATTAATGATGCTTAGCTACAAAAGAATGGGTGGGTCTGTTGCAGTCTTTTCTGGAGATACTTCTGCTCAGTCAGCTGGTTTCTAATCAGATTAATTTTGTGAGAAGTCTTTGAGCTAAAGTCATTATTGATGAACATAAAATTAAATTATGTGAAGGGAATTCAAAATTGATAAGACACTCTATACTCTTATTTACTTGTGATGTGGCATTCTGTGATGGAGTGATATTCATGTTTTTGGAAGGCAGACTTAAATAATTTCTGATATCAAAATACTCTTGAAACATATTCTATGAAGAAAACTAAAACATTCTGTTTTGATGTTTTCTTTATTTACTAAAATTGTGAACATCAATTGACATGCTGCTATGGATAGGAAACTCTTACAGGACTTTATTTACCCCTAGAAGAACTACAGAAGATAGATCATTTCTGAGAGATGAGAAACAGTGGTCTCCAGAGACTTGCCCCTTGGTGGTAGGTAAGCAAATTCCAAGAAGTCAGACTTAAATATATATGAGCAACACTAAATGAGCTCAGAAATTTTCATTTGTAAACATATATGTATAAACATATGTATGTAACATTTATAATTAAACAATAAAAAGCCACAAACTTGAGAAGAAACAGAAGGAGCACTGGAAGAGTTGGAGAGTGAAGAGGGTGTGGGATAATGATGTAAATACTGTACTCATATATAAAATTATCAAAATATTTTTCAATTTTCACTCTCTTTTGATCTCTCTCCTCCTCCTCTTCCTCCTCTTCCTCTCTTCTCCTCTCCTATCACTGCCTTTCTCCCTCCCTTCCTTCCTCTTTCCCTCCTTCCCTCCAGTGTGTGTGTGTGTGTGTGTGTGTGTGTGTGTGTGTGTGTGTGTGTGTATGCGTGTGTGTGCACGCACATACACACTATGGTATGCAAGTGGAAATCAAAGCACAGCTCACTGGATTCAGGTCTTTTTCCAGCATTTGGAATCTAGAGATGGCTCAGGTCATTGGCCTAGGGGTCAGTCATCTTTACTGGCCTAATGCTATTTTCCTAAACCAATACTTTAAATTCAAATCTTATGCAGAAAATGGGACATAAGTATTGGTCTAAATGCCCATGTAATTTATGCATATGATAGGATATTTTTTCAGCAATAGATAGAAGGAGATGTACAGCAAGCAAGTAGTTTGTAAATATATTGAAGGAATTATAATTAAATGATAACATATTTCATAACTCCATCTAAACGGAGTCAAAAAATATCTATAAAATAGAACATAGGTTAGGTGTTTTCAAGGTCTGAATGTAGGACATGAGCTAATTGTTGAACTAGTGTAAAGAAATGTAAGTGTGTGATTGTGTACTGTTGAAACAATTTATCAATACTATACTGAGTAGACAAGATTTTCAAAATTTTTAGAAAGTTTGAAAAGATCTGCATCTTTTAACTAGATACTTTGGAAAGCATCAAAATAATAAAATTATTTAACTGTATTGTAAAAAATATAACTAATATTCCATACATAAATATATAATGCCCCTTACTAACTAAAAGATATGAGAGTCTGGAAAAGAGACAGTAGGCCTGAAATTTCCAGTTTGTGAGTATTTTACCTCTTTGTTCTTTTACAGAAAAATACTTGAGACTATGTAGTTTGTAATATTATGTTTATTTGTCATATTTCTGAAGATTGAATTTATAAAATCAAGATGGTTTTCTGGTGTCTTCTGAGGGAAACTCCCTGCTTCAGAATAGTGCCCTGTTGCTGTGTCTTCAAGTGGCAGAGTAGCAGGGGCTGGCTGCTTTTCCCTCCTGTGAGGGTCCTAATCCTGACTTCCTGGGAAGCACCTCATGCTTCAATCCCTGCCTAAAGGCCTTATCTATTCATTCGGTCACATCTGTGATTTAATTTCAACCCTACATAAGTTTGTGGAACATCTAGACCATATCATTGCACTTGTTTTTATTTGCTACAAATTATTCCCTTAGCATTGAAAAAAAAAAAGTCACCCTAGAGACACCACAGGTCCTTTTAAGTTAGTTTGAATCAATAATATCTGAATGATATAATAGCCACCATGCTTCAAGGATTTATTGATTGTTCAAAAAAGCAAGAGTGAATAACATGGATATCAGCTTATTGTCTAGTCAATATTTTGAATTATATTAAAAATATACACAATTGTTATGCATATCTTAACTCAATATTTTCCTAGAATTTATAATGTATACTTTCATGCCACTTAAAGTGAACCTTCAATATAAATTGATCATTTATTTATAAACTCTAAGTGTGAGAATGAAGTTTGAATTCTTTTAAATTAAGATGTGTAGTTAGATATTGACTTGGGCATCTTTAAGATAATTAAACTTAAATTTTTATCTCATATATTAAATCTGCTGAAAAAATAAACAATGAAATTCATTAATATGATTCAATGTCTACTTTTTAAATATTTTTATAGTTAATAAGCTATATCAGTGAATAAGGAAATTATTATTTTCCTGGTTTCTCTTTGAATAAATTCAACACTGTAGTAAACATGTTTGTACAATCAGTAGCTTGAGAAATATCAAATTTCCTCCAGAATATAATTTACTTATTTTTCTTCTTTGCATACCTATGTACTATTTACTCTACCTATATATTATTCCCATAAACATGGCAATAATATATATTACATATGTTATAACTATAGTTTATTGGTTTATAAATCTTTAAGAATTCTGTTTTTATAGTGCTGTATGAATAATATGAATAATTAAGTTGAGTCATTATAGCAGCCATCAAGATTCACCTAAAATGAAAAAAATAAGATGATAGCTTGTGTTATGAATATTGTCAGATCAAAGAAGTCCAAAAAGAGCCTTGTGGGAAAAACTAATGGAGCTTTGAAGTAATTTATTTTCAATAAACAGCAGTTTAATATATGTTTTCCAGGTACATACTTAGAGTGTCATTAAGTTCTTGAGGAACACTAATAGTTGAGAACAGGAAATCAGATCTTACTCTTCCCATAATTCCCCAATTTTCTCCATTT
The DNA here is from genome assembly GCA_902168405.1 of Peromyscus aztecus. Taxonomy (NCBI): domain Eukaryota; kingdom Metazoa; phylum Chordata; class Mammalia; order Rodentia; family Cricetidae; genus Peromyscus; species Peromyscus aztecus. The sequence continues at coordinate 31,686 of CABHPQ010145797.1, forward strand.
TTTCATCGCATATCTGTAGTTTAGGGAACTAGATGAACTACACAGTCTCAATAATTAGGTGCATATGACTTTTTGATTTGGTCAATTATTAAATATGTAGCTTTTCCCATTAAAAAATAAAACAAATTCATGTCTTAGGAAATAGCTGTCAGGACTTTCAGCATAAAATAGAACTACTGTATGACAGAACACTGAAAATGTGTGTGTATATGACATAAATCTGGATATGCACTGATATACAATATATATGATATTATATATTACATAATTTGCAGATGTATATGATATCATATACATGGTATAGTATACTGATATTATAGGTACATATGTAATGTATAAAATGAGTTATTCAGCACTACAAAGAAGAGTAATTCTGCCATGTGTAACAACTGGAATGAAATTAGAAGTCATTACTTTAATTGTGACAAGGCACAAACAGGAACACCAATATTGCTTATAATCTCACTTATGTGTGAGATCTCAAGACATCAAACTCAGAAAAAGAGAGACCAAGTGCAAAGACAGTTTGTTTTTTAGGGGTTCTGGGGAAAAGTGAGAGTGTTTGTAGGATTTTTAACAAAGTTTGCAAATTTTAAAATGAGTAAGTTGAATACCCTTCAGCAGAGTGCAAGTTTCTTAGTTTCATTCAGGAGAAGATGCACACCAAATTAATTCTTTTTTGTTTTATTTATTTATTTATTTGTTTATTTTCTATCTATCTATCTATCTATCTATCTATCTATCTATCTATCTATCTATCTATCATCTATCTATTTTTGGTTTTTAGAGACAGTTTCTCTGTGTAGTTTGGCTGTCCTGAAACTCTTTGTACACCAGGCTGGCCTTTAATTCACTGAGATCTGCCTGCTTCTCTCTCCCAAGTGTGGGATTAAAGGCATATGCCATCATGTCCAGCTTAAACTAATTCTTAAATCGAATACTATAACTTACAAATTTCCCAAACTTTAAGGTTATTTTAAGAGAGTTAAGGATTAGGGTTTGGGCTAGGATTAGGGTTAGGTCGCACTTAACTTGCTTAATGTAGCTTGGTCTTCTTGTGGGACTCCTAACAGTGGGAACAGGGGCTGTACTCCTCATCCTGGGTTGCCTTTTTCAGCCTTAACACATGCAGAGGTGCATATATTAATCTTACTGCAACTTGATATGCCATGCTTTGTAGATACTCATGGGAACAGAGGGAGGTTGTGGGGGAGGGACTCGGAGGAAAGAAGGGAGGAAAAACTACAGCCAGGATGTGAAATAAATAAAAAAATAAACTTATTTTAAAAGTTAAATTAAAAAAAAACAAATACACTAATAAAATATATAGGTTGGCTAAAGAAAACTAAAGGATGCACAAAATGGCAATGCAATTTGATAAAAATGCAAATTATTATAAAAAATCCGCTTTGTGTCATTGAATAATAGCATCCTGTAGTACTCCCCAACAGTAAGATGTAAACCATAGATGTATATTCTCAGGCCCTTCTGACAAAATATTTTCTATTTAATGGAAAATTATATGTTAGTACTTGGAAGTAAAGTTTATTCTAGGAGTAATAAAATAAACTTTTACAACATAAATATGTAAGAACCCCTAATACACTTCATCAGCAATGGGATCCATATCAGATGAAGTAGGAAAAGTGGCTCATCTCACGCACTGTTCTAACTTCCAGGATGTACTTCCTCTTCTCAAATGTACCTTGATTGCCCTTAATTGACATGGATGCATTTCCTGGAGGTAAACTTTGCCATGGAAATACTAGTAATAGGGGAAAACAAAATCTTAGTTTGTAGAGGATGCTGAAGATTACATTTCTCACCAAGAATGGTTAATCCAGTGCCAACAATCATGTTCTAGTGACTGCAAATATCACTCTAGAAGCCAAAATGCCAACTGAGTTAAATATGTTAGAAAATTAGAAAGAAAACATAGACTGCCTCTCAGGGAGCTTTATAAACACTGTAGAGAAATTCTTACGGTTCATAGAATCTTAACATTAAGTTAAAATAAATATAAACCATGGATGGAAAGACATCTCTTTTAAATGCTATCAAAGTTAATTCCATTTCCACACATCTTTACCACAAAGAAAAACACCTTGCATTGCATGCCTGACACACGCTGTCAATGCATTTCTTTCTCTGCATCAATGTGCTAGGCAACATCAAAGGGCCGTACAAGTTGAGAATCAATATCTTAATGCCAGCAGCAGCTGCGAAACCGCGACCTAGATTGAGACTTCTGATGATCAGGTTACAGCCTCTCCATGCAAACCACTAAGAGTAGCAGCCAGCAGACCCAGAAACCACTTGGCAAAGCCTTTCTTTTAGCTCTTGCTATTGGATGTATTTCACTTTTATCTCACAATGGGAGTGTGATAGTTAAAGAAACAGAGGTTAAAAAAAAACATAAAGCAATAGGAAAGGGTTTCTGAGTAGTTCTTTAAATGTCACTGTTTCAAAACAACAGAGATTATTGAATTGTACCACTGAGGGGCTGGATCTATGCAAAAACTGAGGCAGAGAGGTGCGCTAGGGCAGCATCAGGCTTGCTTAGGCTGTGTGGTTGGATTCTGCCAGGTTTCCAGACATACATAATATAAAAATGATACATGGAAAGGAAATTGAGATATTGTTACAAGCTCAACTGTTATCTGATTCAGCTCCAGCCTGTGACGAATGGAATTTCACTGTTTAATGTGGTAAATTACATATACTAAGGGGCATTATCATTTTTCATAATGATGCTTCATAGCTGATTTTAATTACAAGATTAGAATTGATTATTCCAAGATGCTATGCTGTTTTGACATTATAAAAATTGTAAGAAATTAAATGTATAAAAGGTTTAAATACTTCATCCATTGTGATAATGTAAGTGAAAAAGTTTGAATACCAACTTGGTAGTGGACCATATTTCACACAAAATAAGTATAAGTATTCTCTAAGTAAAGAAAACATATGAATTTAATAACCAAGATTGCATCTTCAGCAAAGCTCTTTGGACATATACTTTGAGGCATAAAATGACGTTCTGGGAATTTGTTAAAGGGAAATTTAATTTTTAAGTATTATCATGAAAAAGAAGTATTGAAACACAAAAACAGATGTATGATATTAACATCAATTGCATGATACTTTGTTTATGAGATTATAGAAAACAATTTCAGTAAGACACAAAGTTTTCAGCTATACTGCAATATATCTTGAATCTCAGACAGTGACTTCAACCATACTTTACTATCCAGCTGTGCTTTCACAGCCCTGTGCATGTCTTGGATCCTACCCCATTCCAATTATAAGGTCTTTTTAAATACTTAATTATTTTATAAAATTACATTTTAAATAGTATATTTAGAACTCTAACCATGATCACAGAAAGCAATTCTGTATTTGCTTGTCAGGGAGTAAAAGCATATGTAATGATTAGGAAAAAGGACATTAGACTCAGTTACTGAGTTCAATTTAAAAATCATGAATCACTTTTGAATATTCAGTATTTGCTCCAACACGCCAATGTAGTAATATCAATATTTAAAGCTTTTCATTAATGAAATAGGGAAAAAAACTGATAGTTATTATCACACAGTTTTCTCTGGTTATTTCTTTTCTAAAAACAATAATAAACAAACAAACAAACAAGTAAAATCCTCTTATTTTACACATGTATATGTCACTAGGAAGAGTTATTATAGAAACATGCAATTCATTTAAACAAAAACATTTTTAAAACTAAACTTTCTCTTATTATGCTTGAAATACTTTAATAATTAAATACTTACTGGCAAATATATGTTGAATATGAGATTGTCAGCATCTGTGGGCAAAGACAAGACCCTGACAAACAAAATCAGATAATCTTACCTCACACAGTATATGAGTGGATCCTAGTTACTGTTTTATTTTAATTTTGAAATACTGATTTTTAACTTTATACCTCACAAAATGTCTACATTCTTTGCAAAGTAATGTAAAGTGAAACATAATTAACACAACTGAGTTACCAATGCCCTAGTGTGTGCATGCATGGGTGTTTTATAATTTTGGGTAACATTTTGGGCACATAACCCATGAAACTCTCACTTCTTTAAATTGCTTTATTGTGCACTGTTTTTCTTAGCAGTAGGAAAAGTAACTAATATTCAATTATTACTAGATGATTAATTTAATGAGAAAGTATTTAGGAAATCAAGGCAGTAGAAGCGTGAAAGAGCTGGTCACATGACATCTGGGGTCAAGAATCATAGAGGGATGGATGTTGCTACTCAGGACCTCTTCTCACTTTTGTTTATCTGGTATCCAACCCATGAAGTAGTGTGGCCTATATTTGGTGTGCTTTTTTCACCTCAATTAATCTGATCAAGAAAATACTTTATATATCTGCCCAAAGACTAACCAAATCTAGATAATCCCTCACAGGCCTGATCAGGGAGTCTTTCTCTAAGCAACTCTAGGTACTTTCAAGTTGACATTGTATACCAGCATAGGCTGACACTGATATTTATTTTATAATTGAACAATTTCAAATTGCTATAGGTGTTTTCTTTATCAACCTGTGAATCATCACTTAGTTCCTCCAAATATGAATCCTTCTTCTCTCTTCTACTAAAATTTTGAACCATTTCATATCTTTTGAAGTATGTTTTTTTTCCATCATCATTAATGTCTACACATTCTTGAACTTGTTTCTAGACACTTAGATCTTCTGCTCACCCTCTAGACATCCATAGCTACATCTTAGTCTCTCCTGATTATAAGACGAATTGCTAAATGGTCTTATTAATAAAAAACTTGGAGCCAGATATTGGGGTAAAAACTGAGAGATCAGGGAAGCAGAAGGAAACCAGCCACGTTTTTACCGCTGGAAATCCTCAGCCAAAGAGAGACATACTTCCTGTATACCCAAGCCTATTTTTCTTTCTGTCTCTGCCCTCTTACTTCCTCTCTTCTCCAAGCTACATCACTTTCCTCTCTCTGCCCAGCTCTATCACTTCCTGTCTGTCTGTACAGACCTCCAGACCTCTATGGTTAGTGCTGGGATTAAAGGCATGTGCCTGACTCTGTTCCCAGTGTGGCCTTGAACTCACAGAGATCTGAATGACTCTCTGCCTCCCTCTAGAATGCTAGTATTAAAGGTGTGTGCTACCACTGCCTGACCTCTATGTTTGCTACAGTGGCTGGCTTTTTCCTCTGATCCTCAGATTAGCTTTATTGGCATGCACAAATAAAATATCACCACATCTGATTGCTTCTAAACCTGTCAGTATGAAAGTGATTATGTATGTAGTACTTAGATCTCATTTATTCTCTATGTACTTCTTACTTTAGGTACCCTTTGAGTGTATGACTTCCTATACTATTATAAGCTAATGGCTTTCCTTTCAAATTTAAATGTATGATATAGACCTTTCCCATGAATACCAAATATGATATGGCTGACTAACTCCTGAAAGCATTCACTTGGGTGCTGTGATAAGCAGAATGATCCTGCCAACAATGTTAACTCCTTTGTCTTTCACATCACGTGGCAAAAAGAACTAGAAAAAAACCTATTGCATTATAGATCTTAATACTGGATCATGGATGATCCAAATGAGCATACTTTAATCACCCAAGATAAAAGATCAAGAAGGTATCAACCCAGAGATGCAAGGATGGTTCATCATACATAAATCAATAAATATAACCCAGCAAATAAAAGACACAAGGATATAAAACATGATCATCTCATTGGATGCAGAAATCCTCTTTGACAAAATCCAACATCACTTCATGATAAAATTTCTGCAGCACCCAGGGGTACAAATATATATCCCAACATAATAATGACAATATGCAATAAGCCCATAGTCAACATTAGACAGAATATGGCCTTTCAATTATACAGAAATATATTTCAAAAATAGTTTGTTGACTTTCATGTTTTTTTAATTTAACTTTTTTGTTGGTCTTTGTGAATTTCACATCATGCATCTTGATCCTACTTGTCTCCTGTCCCTTCTCATCTACCCTCTGTCCTTGCAACCTCCCCTCCAAGATAAAACAAAACAAAATTTAAAAGAAAAGTAAAAGGAAAAGAAATATTTCATCATGGAAGCTGTAATGTGATACCGTGTATCATTACTTGAAAGTGTTCATTGCAATGAGTCATTGGTCTGGTTCAAGGCCTTTGGTTTTTGCTATACCATAGATATCGGGCTCTCATTGAGGCTCCTCTCGGATATCTTGTTGTTGCCCTGTGTCATGGAGATTCTGCAACTTTTGGTCTGGATGGCTGGCCCCTTCTCGTGCTCTAGCAGATCATAGAAGGGTGATGGAATGGGCCAACTCAGAACCCTGGTTCTGGCTCTGAATGGTTACTGCATTGGTCCGCCTGCCAGCTCTCTAGTATCCTCAACACCAGGGTGAGCTATCCAGCACCATCCTGGCTAGCTTACCCATGTAGTAAGCAATAATGGGCAAGGCTGACTCTCCTGCTTTCATGTTCTCAGGGCCAGCACACTCACACCTACACCACCAGGGCCAGATTTACTGTGCTGCCCAGGTGAGGTACAGGGCCTGTTCACCCAAGTGCTATGCTGGTTAAATGTCAGGCCTATTCACTGGTTCTTATGGCCAGCTCTCCCATCTGCTACAGGGGCTGAGCGGTGGGGGTTGGAGAGGGCATCTCCTCCCTCTCTCTCAACACCATATGGCAGATGAGGGGTGGGACCAGATCTCTCAGGCTCCCAATATTGGGCCTGGGTCACCAGCACCCAGTTATCAGGGTTAGCTCTACTGTGTTGCCCAGTCGAGGTGCAGGGCCTGCTCCCTGGAGTACTGCATCTAGTGAAGGGCAGAGTCAGCTCTCTCATCTGCCCTCAGGTGGCAAGGGGGGATGAGGGGGGCATCTTTTTCTCACCATCACCACCTGACCTGGCACCACCAGGCGGTCAGGGTCAGCTCTCTCACTCCCATGACCTCAAGGCAGGCTCATCCCAAACCCCACCTACTGGGTCAGCACTACTGTTATGCCCAGGCAAGGTTTAGGGCCCACACTCCAGAAGACTGCAGCCAGTGAGGGGCAAGTCCAGCTTTTCCACTCTCATGACCTAGGAGCCCACTCCTCCAACTGCTTCAGGCAGCAAGGGGCAAGGGTGGGAGGAGAATCTCTCCCCTGCTACACCCCCACATGACATATGAGTAATGGGGTTAGCCCTTACACTCACACCATCTGGGCTCTCCAAAGGCTGCAGCCAGTTTCTCATGACCTCAGTGCCAGCTCTCCAACCTACCTACCATAGGCTGGGAGTGGGGAGGACATCTCCTCCTTGCACACACCACTATAGAGCAGATAAGGGGTGGGGCCAGATCTCTCACCTCTCATTCTCAGGACAGGCTTACCTATTCCCCTGTCAACCCCATCTCCTCCATTGTGCTGCCTAGGCAAGGTGCAGGGCCTGCTCTCCCTAGTGCTGAAGTTGGTGAGGGGCTAGGCCAGCTCTCCAGCCACAGGTGGTGAGGAGTGATGAGGGAGGGCATCTTTTCCTTATCCAGGCCACCACATGACAGATGAGGGAAGCAGGACCAGCTCTCCCACTCTCCTACTCTCAGGGCCTGCTCAAGGGCATCCTGCCAACAGTCAGCTCTGTCATGCTGCACAGGTGAGGTGCAGAGACCTGCTCTCTCCAGTGCTGTGGCTGGTGGGGGATAGGACCAGTTCTCTCTAGTGTTGCAACCAGTGAGGGGTGGGTCTAACTCTGTGCAGCCCTACCTCTCAGCCTTTGGTGGTGACAGGGGCCACAGA
>CABHPQ010145798.1:0-49110 GCA_902168405.1 Peromyscus aztecus
CCCTGAAATAGCTTTTGGAATAAAAGAAGACTTAACCAAATGTGTTCTTATAGAATGGTCATTTAAATTCAGTAATGATTACCATGAAATATTCTTTTGAAGAAAAAATTTATAGGTCATTCAAAACATTTCCTGAATATTAACCATTTTATTGTCTTATGTTGGTACTTCTCAACTTGTGGGTCGCTACTCCTGGAGGGAGTTGGGGTAGCAAAATTAAATTATGAGATAGCAACGAAAATAATTTTATGGTTTGGTGTTAGATGAATTGCTAAACAGTCTTATTAATAAAATAACTCCAGACCCAGATATTGGGGTAAAAACCTGAGAAATCAGAAGAATAAGAAAAGCCTCAGCCAACCTCACCTTATAGATGCCTCAGTCTCCAAAGAGACCTATTTCCTGTGTACCCACGCCTATATGCCTTTCTGTTCTGCCATCTCATTTCCTCTCTCCACCCAGCTACATCACTTCCTGTCTGTCTGTACAGACCCCCAGATCTTTATGGTTAACTAGTGTTGGAATTTAAGGCATGTGCCACCTGGCTCTGTTCCCAGTGTGGCCTTGAACTCACAGAGATCCGGATGGATCTCTGCCTCCCGAGTGATAGGATTAAAGGTGTGTCCTACCATTGCCTGACCTCTGTGTTTACTATAGTGGCTGGCTTTTTCCTCTGTTTCTCAGAAAAACTTTATTGGGGTGCACAAAGAAAATACCACCAGAGTTTGCGGTCCCCACAACATGGGGAGCTGTATTAAAGGTCCCAGCATTCGGGAGGTTGAGAACCACTGCTAACATCAAGTAACTCTAATTGTACTATATTTGACTCATGCCTCCCAATAGAAGAGGCAGAGCAGAAGGCATTCTGGCATTTGTGAGGAAACCTGTGGCAAACCTGAGGCTTCTGTCCCAGTATTAGGAAGGTTGGGTAACACTGAGCATGGATGGCAGAAGATCTGAATTGGGAAGAAGTTGGGGGTAATATCCCACTGGGCAAAGTCAGAAAGGCTCTAAATAATTTGCTGAAGGATCACACTTAATAATAACAAAATGATTTTTAATTCTCTTTTTGAATATTATATATAGCAAAGCAGAATGTTTAAAAAAAAATCTTCCTATTAAATTTGGCAAGGAAGGAGGCTGAGAAACTATCAGTGGTAGTGTATTTGACTAGTTATGTGTAAGGCCCTGGATTCTTTCCATCACACGTGGTAGTGTATTTGACTAGTATGTGTAAGGCCCTGGATTCTGTTTCCATCACACATACAGAAATGGAATCCTGATGACTTTCTGAAAATCAAGTGGCCTGGCATAGAATTCTAACCTGTTTGCTAGCACTCAGAAGGCTGAGGCAGGAGGCTGTTTAGTTTGGCATTTAAGAAAACCCTGTCTGTCTTAGTTGTTCTTCTGTTGCTACAATGAGAAACCATAGTCAAGGCAGTTTATAAAAGAAAGCATATCCTTTGAGACTTGCTTATAGTATCAGAGGTTTATAGTCTATGACCATCCTGGCAGGGAACGTGGCAGCAGACATGCAAGTATGGCTCTGGAACAATAGCTGAGCTCTTAGATCTTATCCACAAGTAGCAAGAGGCAGACAGACAGACAGAGATAGACACACACACACACACACACACACACACACACACACACACACACAGTCTCTTAGTGAATAGAAAAACAATATAAAAAAATCAAGAGTAGATATATAGAAAATTTCTTACTATTAATTATTAAAGGTGAATACCAGTGTTTTGCTTTTAAAATGTATCATGTTTTTGTTTTGTCTTAATGCAGAGTGAATTTTAATATAGACTTATTCATGGGCAGTAAGAGGGATTGAAGGAAGGGTGCTTTCAAATTTGGTCTTCATTATATTTTCATTATAAACATTTTTATTTACTTGTGAAAAAATTTCAATTTCTGTTTTTAAGCAACTTAATTTTGTTGTTGATAATGGACTTATTGAATTGTCTTTGATAAATTTAAAGTTATAATTACTAAACAGAAAAAATGAAAGAAGAGAAAAATTCTGAGAAAAGCCCTATTTCAGTGTGACATATATGACTCTTCATTCCAAATGAAATTCTTGTCTAGTATATTTATTGGGTGGGGAGAAACAAAGGAATCCTTAAAGAAATGACAGCTAGTCCATTTAGTAGACGAGTACATTGAAACCAGAATTACTGGTAACTAGAAAACAGCAGTTGTTTAGAGTGAGGAGAACATGAGTAGTGAGTTAGAAGAGGAAAGAAGAATCTTGTCTTAGAAGAAATTTCTAAGCCATGGCTGTTTCTGTGACTTATCCTGAAGTGACAGTTTGGGAACTGTTGATAAAGATGCTCTTTATATTTGTTTTTCTCATTGTTTTGTCATAGGTAGTAGTTATCAAACATGTTATGGCAAGATAGTAGTATTTGACTTGCTTCTTCATTGAGAGATATTCTTCAGTAGGTGTGGCCTAAGGAAATGTTATCAAAACTTGGTAGTTTTGTCTGCCAACATTCTATTAACCATGAAATGAGCAAGTTGAAAAAGAATTTACTTCCTGGGTGGAGATGAGAGACTCCAGTACACCACCTCATTCCCTTTAAGGGTACTGTTTTTGGCCTGAGAAAATGTGGCTGTACGTAATCAGTGTCTGCACACTAATAATGAAACCATGGATCTTCATGGACACAAATGGTTCAGAAAATGGTGTTAGTATGATCTGAAGGGCAAATTGTAGGCCTTCTGACATCAAAAGTTCACCCTTCAAACACCTGAACATGCTCAAGTGAAAACTTTGTGGATTTAAAAAAAGTAATCTTGAAGGCTCTAAAAAGTCTTTAGGCAATTGTTGTCACCATGATCCTCTCAAGATGTGTAATCTAGAGAAATGTCTCTTATGTCCATGACCTCCAAAATTGACATTTTTTTTTAAAAGTCAGCTAGAAGCAAGTAAAATCAGAGGATTTATTCAGGTTTTCCCTTAACCCTGAGAATACTTATGCAGTTAAAACTTTCTTTAAGATGTTGTTCAGAGTTGAGAAGGTGACTCAGTGGATACAGCACTTGCCACATCACCAAATCTGTCACTTCAGCACTCCTATGTGGAAGTGGGAGACAGAAGTGAGAATCTCCTGGAGCTTACAAGCCAGGTAAATTTACAGGGGCTAAGAGAAGATTCTTTATCTGTCACAGAGTAGAAGGCAAGGACTGATTCCCAGAGTCCCAAGATTGTCCTTTGCTCTGTGTGTGTGTGTGCATGCATACAAACATACACTCACACACCCCTGTCACACACAAATAGTTCAAAGACAGGTGTGGTAGTGCAAATCTCTAATATTACAGGGTACCTTGGATGACGGGGGGTTAGAGACCAGCCTAGTACTATTTATAGCAAGTCTCTTTCAAAAAACAAAGGAATAGACAGTAGCAAAGAAGTAGTTCATATTCCTGAGGACTGCAGTTTGTACCCCAGAGTTTCATGACACACAGTAAGTGGAGAATAGGAAACCAAGCTCCCATTTAGTTACTTTTGTCAGTGCACTGTGCTCCTACACATTTCACAGGTCTGTAGTGAGATCTTGACTTGGTAGTGATTAGTCGGAAACGCTAGCAGCTTCTGATAGGTGACCAATTTTAGTTTATCTATTAAGAGAATTAACAGCTAGTACAGATTAGAAACTTGTGAAATAATTATGGGATACAAGTAACAGTACTACCAATACTCATAAAAAAAGAGGTGAGGTTGCATGAAATTTGAGACCTCATATTCTTTTCTGTGCAATATCCAAAGTATTTTGGATAGTATGGAAGTATAGTTGCACAGATATGTTAACAGAAAATGAAATTAGCCTGTTCTTGTGTTATTGCATTGGAATGGATGACCCAGAATAATAAATTGTATAAACAATGTATACATCTAATTATATGATCTTATAGTAGACTGTACTCTCTGGATCTGCCTGTCTGTACAGGAACCTGTCTAATTACTAGTCCTTCAGTTGGTGACCCCATAACATCCAAATCTGTGGATTGCTGTTAGTAGTGAGAGACTAGTAGTTAGATTCCCTAGTTGGGGGACAGGTAGGGAGAGAGGCCATGGCTAGGTAATAAAGGTGGTAAATTTCCAAGATGGCTGGCTTCTTCCTTGTCCTCCTGACTTGAGACAAAAGCCTAACAGTTTAAAACAAGGGCCTTGAAGGCTTTTGTCTCTCCTCAGCAGACCCCCTGCTGATGGATTGGCTCAAGTTCAAGGACAGATCAGGACATTCTAAGCAACACTTATGGACCAATTAACCATCCTATTTTTCTTCAAAGCAACTAACCCTAAATTACGGGAGGAAAACCCCAGAACCCAATAGACTGGATTTGTGGCCTGACCTTGTCCCCTCTTTTGCATTGCGGATGGTCTTTTTCATTTGTATGTCTGCTGTGTGTGTGTTTCCTCACTTCCAATCAGTTCCTTTCTTCCACAGTTGACTGCTGCAGTTTGTTGTGTTTAGATTTCCCTGCTGCTACCTGTTGAGCCTTCTACAGGCAAAGAAAATGAACTCTAGTCCAGACACCTAGACTGTATCATTAGGATGGCTATATTTACAGTATTAATCCTATCAATCCATATACATGGAATTGACCCGTCCAGCAGGTCTATTATTCATGGGTCTCGAGCCAGGAAACACCATAAAGAACCACGGGGAGAAAGGAGAAGGAAGCCAGGCACAATGAATGACAAGAGTCAGTCTGAGTCGTGTCAAGGCTCTGTTTATTAAAATGAGTGCTGAAGCTTTTATAGACAGAGTATTCAGGCAGGGGAAGGGAGGCAGGGAAAGCAAGGAGAGAATAATGGGAATTCCTAAGGGAGGGGGAACAGAGAAAGGAGAGTGGAAAGTTTTCAGAAGTCAGAGTGGTCAGGTCGAGGTCTCTTTGGCCCCAGGCTCTTGCAGCTGGCTGATTAGCATCTGGTTGCAAGAAGAATGGGAATTCCTGAGGGAAGGTTAGGGTGAGGTCGCTTTGGTCCCAGGCCCTTGTTGTTACTGAATGAGGCCTTATCTAATCGTACATGTTCATGGTTAGGCCAAGGTCGTCTTGTTTTGCAAGACTCCAAGCAGGAAATTCCAAACATACCTGGGTCAAACAGTCCTAGGTCAGTCTCCAACATGGAATGTCTCTCCATCTTCTGGTATCTTTAGTTTCTTTTGTTAATCCCACCAGTTGAAACAAGCTTTAATTAAATACTGGTCAGGTTGATGGACTCTCTGGCCAGGTCCATCTCTGGTTTCCCACAAAATGGCCCCAAGTCATGGTTTGCAGGGGCTTAAAAAGGCAAAACACACAATTCATTGTATTTCCTGTCAGGTCCAATCAGAGGCAAGCATTCATCCTGACTTACTTCCTGCCTACATAACTCTGGCCTATGTCCAGTCAGGGGCAAATGTTCATCTTGACATATTTCCTGCCTTTGACCTTCCACCCACATGTGATCAAGCACATCCAGTATAGTTGGGTTCAACAAACTTGTTTTGGAGAGTGAAAGCCTCTGGCTTGTTATTTTACATAAACAACAGCCTCCAGCATTTCAGGAACTGTCTGTCCTTGGATAAGAAGCTTGCAGATCAGAGGCATTTTTGTTTCATGGATCTTTTAGGCACAGTAATTAAGACTTAAAACATAACTTTAGCTCTCACACTTTCTTCAATAATTTAAAGTTTTCATTGAATGGGTCTTTCACTTCCTTGATTTTGTTCCAAAATTGTTTGTTTGAGGCTTTTATGAATGAGATGGCTTCCCTGATTTTTTTCCTGAGTCTGTTTGTCTTTTGTGTGAAAGAAGTTTACTGATTTGGATATTGTAAGCAAGGGTGTAGGCAGATAAGCTACCAGACTGACTGATCCATAGGTGGAAAGAGCAGAGAGCAGAGTGGGGGCAGGGAAAAACCTCCTGGGCTATAAAGAAAAACCATTAGCTGGAGGGTTGGGCCAGGAAAGCCTGTGAACTGGAACAACCTGGAGGAGGGTTTGTGGTTTAGAAGGAAGAGTCTAGTGACTTTATGTGCACCATAAGTCCATGTCAAAGGGGACCTTAGAGTTAACATCAGCTTTGGTACATGTCAGGGAATGGCTCTTCCTGGCAGACAGAAACTCATTTCACAGCTTCCAGAGGGAAGATGAACATGAGCTTTGCTCTGTTTATCAACAACTCTAACTAATGCACTGCCTTTTGGCATTTGGGACCTAACAGATATGTTATTTTTTACCAACCCGCCACTTTGCTGAAAGTATTTATCAGATCTAGAACTTTCCTGGTGGAGACTGGGATCTTTCCTGTATGGAATCATGTCATCTGTAAATAGGGATAGACTTCTTCCTTTCTTGTTTATATCTTATTTGACTCCTCGGCTTGTCCTACTGCTCTGGCTAGGACATTGAGCACTCTAATGAATGGGAGGTGAAAATGGACACTCCCTGTCTTGTTGCTGACTTTGGTGTGGATACTTCAAGTTTGTTTGTTGTTTTCCATTTACAGTAATGGTGGCTATCACTTTGTGATAGATAGCCTTTATGTTTTTCCAAAGTCTTTATAGTGAAGGGATATTAGATTTTTTTCAAAAACCTTTTCTTCATCAATTGAAATGGTCATGTGATTTCTGCTTTTGACCCTATTTTATGTGGTAAACTGCATTTATTGATTTATATATGTTTAACATGCCTGCTCTGGAATGTAGCCAACTTGATCATAATGGGTGCTCTTGAATTTGTTTTTGAATATAGTTTACCGGTATTTTATTGAGAAGTTAATATCAGACAGATTGCCTATAAGTTTCTTTTTTTCTTTCTTTCTTTGCTTTTTTTTTTTTTTTTTTTTTTGGTGTTGGATCTTTGTCCAATTTTGGTATCAGAATAATACTGGCTCATAAAAAGAATTGGGACATGACCCTATTCTATTTTATAAAATAATTTCAGGAGTATTGGTGTTCTTTTAAGATTTATTATACTTCTGTGCTATATCCATTCAACTTTGGGAATTATTACTAGTTTTTTAAGTGGGAGACTTAAATACTGCTTCCAATTCACTGGTTGTTATAGGTTATTTCTTAAATTACTCATTTCATCTTGATTTTACTTTGTTAGGGCATATGTATCTAGAAATTCAACTATGCTGTTTAGATTTTTTTTAAGTTAAATCTATTTACTTTACATCTCAACTGCACTTTCCCCGTCTCCTCTCATCCCATTCCCCTCACCCCTCCTACCCTCAGCTCCCCCCACACCCCCCCCCCCCCTCCTTCTCAGTTTCTGTTCAGAAAGGGGCAGGCATAATAAAACCCTGTATTAAGGCTGGTCAAGGCAACCCAATATGAGGAATCGGTTCCCAAAAGCCAGCCAAAGCTTTAGGGACAGCCCCTCTTTCCACTCTTAGGGGTCCCATGCTGTGAAATGTCCTGTATGCTGTAAATATATGTTGCTATGATTGATTGATAAATAAAACGCTGATTGGCCAGTAACCAGGCAGGAAGGATAGTGTAGGTGGGACAAGGAGGAGGAGAATTCTGGGAGGTGGGAGGCTGAGGGAGGAAGACGCTACTAGCACCACCATGAGGAGCAGGATATAAAGTACCGGTAAGCCACGAGCCACGTGGCAAGGTATAGATTAATAGAAATGGGTTAATTTAAGATATAAGAACTAGATAACAAGAAGCCTGAGCCATTAGGCCAAACAGTTTAAATAATATAAGCGTCTGTGTGTTTATTTGAGTCTGAATGACTGCCGGCCCAGGCGGGACTGGAGATAACTCCAGCTACAGTCCCACATGGAGGTCAAGGTACACAATTGTCAATCCCATGCAAGCTCCCTGGTGATCAGTTCAGTCTCTGTGAACTTCTATGATCCTAGGTTGGTTAATTCTGTGGGTTTCCCTGTAATGTTCTCGATCCCTCTGGCTCCTATAACCCTTCCTCCTTTTCTTCAGCAGGATTCCCCAAACTTTGTCTAATGTTTGTTTGGCTTTGAGTATCTGCATCTGTTTCCATCAGTTACTGGATGAAGCCTCTCTGATGACAGTTGGGATAGATACCAGTCTATGAATATAGCAGAATATCATTAAGCATCATTACACTGACTTTTTTTCCCCTCTAGTCGTTTTTTTGGTTCTATCCTAAGTCTCTGGGCCATCCAGCCTCTGGGTCCTGGCCCTCTAAGCAGTGTCAGGGGTAGCCTACTCTCATAGCCTGGGTCTTACACTAGACCTGTCATTGGTTGGCCACTCCCACAATCTCTGTGCCACCCTTACCCCAGCATATCCCATAGGTAGGACAGACTGTACGTCAGAGGTTATGTGGCTAGGTTGGTGTCCTAATCCCTCCACTGGAAGTCTTGTCTGGTTACAGGAGATGGCCAGTTCAGGCTACATATCTACTATTGCTAGATATCTTTGCTGGGGTCATCCTTGTAGATACCTGGGAGTTTCTCTTGCACCAGGTTTCTACATGACCCTGAAATGACCTCCTTTCCAATCAGTTCTTTCAGTACTCTCCCCATCTATCCACCCCAAACCTGATCCCTCATGTTCCCATCCCCACCTGCCTACAGTCCACTCTTGAAATCTCTTCTGTTTCCCCTTCCAAGAAAGAACTGAGTGTCTCCCCTTGAGCCTTCCTTGTTACTTAGCCCCTTTGGACCTGCGGATTGTAGCATAATTATCTTTTATTTTACAGCTAATATCCACTTTTGAGTGAGTGCATAGCATGTTTGTCTTTAGTTCCCTCCATTTGCCTTCAAATTTTATGATGTCATTGTTTTTAACAGCTGAGTGATACTCCATTGTGTAAATGTTCCACATTTTCGTTTCTAATTCATTGGTTGAGGGACACCGAGTTTTTTTTTTTTTTCAGGTTCTGCCTATTATGAATAAAGCTGCTATGAACATAGTTGAGCAAGTGTCCTTGTGGTATGATTGAGCATCCTTTGGATATATGCCCAATAATGCTATAGTAGGGTGTTGAAGTAAATTGATTCCCAATTTTCTGAGAAACCACCATATTGATTTCCTAAGTGGCTTTATAAGTTTGCATACCCACCAGTAGTGGAAGAGTGTTCCCCTTGCTCCATACCCTTTCCAGTATAAGCTGTCATTTGTGTTTTTGATCTTATCCTTTCTGACAGGTGTAAAATGGAATTTCGGTGTCGTTTTGATATGCATTTCCCTGATGGCTAAGGATGTTGAACAATTCTTTAAGTATATTTGAGCCATTTGAGATTCTTCCTTTTCAATTTGTATCCCCTTGATCTCCTTTAGTTATCTTACTGCTCTAGCTGCAACTTTGAGTATTATATTGAATAGATATGGAGAGAGTGGACAACTTTATCTTGTTCATGATTTTAGCCCAATCGCTTTGAATTTTTCTCCATTTAATTTGATGTTGGCTGTCAACTTGTTGTATATTGCTTTTATTATGTTTAGGCATGTTTCTTGTATTTCTGATCTCTCCATTGGATTTTGTTCAACACTTTTTCAGCATCTGATGAGATGATCATGTGGGTTTTTTTCTTTCAGCTTTTTTATATCATGGATTGCATTGACAGGTTTTCATATGTTGAACCATTCTTGCATATGTGGATGAAGACTACTTGACAATGGTGGATGATCTTTTTGATGTGTTTTTGGATTCTATTTGCGAGTATTTTAGAGTGTTTTTGCATCAATGTTCATGAGGGAAATTGGTCTGTGATTCTCTTTCTTTGTTGAGTCTTTGTGGGGTTTGGGTGTCAGGGTTACTGTAGTCTCATAAAAAGAATCTGGCAATGTTCCTTCTGTCTGTTTGGCGGAATAATTTGAGGCATATTGGTCATAGCTTTTCTTTTAAAATCTAGAGGAATTCTGTGTTAAAACCCTCTGGCTCTGGGCTTTTTTGGTTGGGAGATTTTAATGACTGTTCTTATTTCCTTAGAGGTCATAGGTCTATTTAAATTGTTTATCTGATTTTGATTTAATTTTGGTATGTAGTATCTACCAAGAAATTTGTCCATTTCTTTTAGATTTTCCATTTTTTGTGCAGTACAGGTTTTTTGAAGTATGATCTAATGATTCTCTGGATTTCCTCAGTGTCTCTTTTTGTGTCCCCCTTTTGGTTTCTGATTTTGTTAATTTGGATATTCTCTCTCTAGACATTTTCATTAGTTTAGATAAGGGTTTGTCAAAGAACTAATTCTTTGTTTCATTGAGTCTTTGTATTGTTCTCTGTTTCTATTTTATTGATTTCAGCCCTCAGTTTATTTCCTTGACCCAGTAGTAATTCAATTTGGAATTGTTCATTTTCCATGAGTTTGTAGACTTTCTGTAGTTTCTGCTGTTGAACTCCAGCTTTAATCCATGGTGATCTGATAAGACGAAGGGAGTTATTTAATCTTTTTCTTTTTTGATCTGTTGAGACTTGCTTTGTGACCAAGTATATGGTCAGTTTTGGAGAAGGTTCCATAAGGTGCTGAGAAGAAGGTATATTCTTTTGTGTTTGGGCAAAATATTCTGTAATATCTGTTAGGTTCATTTGAGATATAATATCTACTAGTTCTGCTATATCTCTGTTTAGTTTCTGTCTGGACCAGTAGTCCATTGGTGAGAGTGGGGTGTTGAAGTCTCCCACTATTAATGTGTGGGGTTTGATGTGTGATGTAAGCTTTAGTAATGTTTCTTTTACAGATGTAGATACCCTTGCATTTGGGGTATGGGTGTTCAAAATTAAGACATCATCTTGGTAGATTTTTTTCTTTGAGTATGAAATGTCCTTCTCCATGTTTTTTAATTAATTTTGGTTTGAAGTCTTGTTAAATATTAGGCTAGCTATACCAGCTTGCTTCTTAGGTCTATTTGACTGAAAAATCTTTTCCCAACCCTTTACTCTGAGGTAATGTCTGTCTTTGAGGTTGAGTTATGTTTCTTGTATACAGCAGAAGGATGGATCGTGTTTTCATATTCATTCTGTTAACCTGTGTCTTATAGGAAAACTGGGTCCATTGATATTGAGAGAAATTAATGACCAGTTATTTTAATTCCTGTTATTTTATTGTTGTTGTTGTTGTTTTTGGTGGCGGTGGCGGTGGTGGTGGCGGCAGCGGCGGCGGCAGTGGCAGCAGTGTATGTGAGCATATATGTGTGCGCATGTGTGCTTGTGTGTGTGTGTGTGTGTGTGTGTTTCTCTTCTTTGGGTTTTGGTGGAGTGACATCTATTGCCTGTGTTATCATGGGTGTAGCTAACTTCTTTGTGTTGAACTTTTCATTCTAGTGCGTTCTGTAGGACTGGATTTGTGGATAGATATTATTTAAATTTGATTTTGTTATGAAATGTGTTGCTTTCCACATCTACAGTTATTAAATTTTGCTTGGTATAGTAGTCTGGGCTGGCATACATGGTCTCTTAGATTCTGCAAGACATCTGTCTGCATCTTTCTAGCTTTTAGATTCTCCATTGTAAAGTTGGGTATAATTCTAATATGTCTGCCTTTATATGTTATTTGGCCTTTTTCCTTTGAAGCTTTTAATCTTCTTTCTTTATTCTGTTTGTTTAGTGTTTTCATGATTATGTGGTGCTGGGACTGTTTTTTTCTGGTCCAGCCTATTTGGTGTTCTGTAAGTTTTTTGTCCCTTTATAGGCATGTCCTTAGATGCTAGTCCATCCCTGGGTGAATCCCTGGGTGATGTCACCTTATGACTTTCCCTGGATCTAGATGTTGCCTGTCCCTAAGCCTGTCACAGCAGCTGTGTGGTCAAGCTATTTTGGGCTCCCCACAGTTTCATGGTGAACTGAGAATAATGTGTAGAAATAAACATTATACATACAATGTTTGAGTAGAAAGTTTTACATATGTTGGTTAGGTTCAGTTTAGCTGTGATATTACTTAATTCCAGCATGTCTTTATTCATTTTTTTTGTACAATTCAACTGTTGAAGGTCAGAGTAGGATATTGAAATTTCCCATTATTGCTACTGTGAAGTCAGTCTGAATTTCAAAGGTAGTAGTATTTGTTTTATAAATAAAAGATGAGAGATATGTGAACAGAATAAAGTATCCCTCTTTATTCCTCCTGACAAGAAGTCTTATTTTGTCAGGCATTCGAATAGCTGTACATGTTCATTTCCCAGTTCCTTTTGTTGGGATTATATTTTTCCATCTTTTCATCCTAACATAGTGTTTATCTTTGTCAGTAAGGTGTGTTTCTTGGAGGCAGCAGAAAGAAAGTATCTGTTTTCTAATCCAAGGTGTCAGTTTGTATCATGATGCCTTGAGACAATTGCTGTTCAGAGCTGTGATTGAGTTCACAGTGTTTGATAGTTTTTTATACTTACTTGGTTTAATGGCTGTCAAAGTTGTTTATTTTCCCTCCTGCAGTTCCTTTTGTATGCTTAACTTTCAAAGTTCCTCTTTCCCCTTCGGTTATGTCAGGTCTTAGAGTGGGTTCAGTGCATTCTAGGGACCTTGATTGGGTTTTTTTTTTTCTGCCAATCAAAGAAATGAAAGGCCGGAAAAGTAGTGAACTCTCAAGCACCTCCAGTGGAAACAGCAGTTGAAGAAAGGTGTTTATTGGGCGTGAGGCAGCACAACAGGCTCCCAGTGGAAAAGGCCCTCTGCAAAGTGGAGAGGCACCTGAGCTGAAGATCCACTCCCTTCCCCAGGGTGGGGCTTTAAAACTGAAGAGTTTTCTTTCCCCTGATTTAAGGCTGGTGAGTTTAAAGAAAGCTGTGGTCCTTGATTGGCCCAGAATGCTTGTGTGACATGTCCTGAGAAGCCCTTGGACTTGTTTGCCCAGAATGCTAATGTGACATGTCCTGAACAGGCCTGGGACTTGTTGAGCCAGACCATCAGCAGGAGGCCTGCTGGTGGGAGACAAAGATTACAAAGCCCTTGTTTTAAACTGTCAGGCTGTTGTCTCAAGTCAGGAGGGTGAGGACAAAGCTAACCTTAGATTTCTCCACCTTCTTTTTAACCTAGCTGTAACCCTCTCCCAGCCTGTCTGCCAGCTAGGTAGTCTGTCTAACTCCTAGTCTCTCCTTGCTTTGTGTATGACTTGGTCCTTCTCTTTTGCATCTTTTATTATACTTTTTTCATTCTGTATATTTAATGTTTTAACTGCACCATTTTTTTGAGCTTAGGGCCTACAACTTGTGCCCTAAGTCAGGTCTTCAATAAGCCATTTTTTTTTTAAAGTCCCATTAAATAGGAAATTCAGAAAAGGGAGATTTCTTCTTTGTGGCCACTGTGGGAAGAGGGACAAAGAGCTCCAGCAAACCCTTCAAGTCTATCTTCAGGGTCCTGAAGTGAGATCAGATTTGAAGAGAGGACCAAAGATGTGCGCATGTAAGCAGTCCCAGTGGTCTGCCCCACCATTATCTGATGTTTAGTGTCATCCTGTTAGGGGGTCTGACAAGTTGTTGGGCCTATGAGAAATCTCTTTCTGGAAACAGAGTTCCCCTTTCTGGTTGTTGCCTGTTCCTTCTCCTAACATTAGATTCCTGGGGGAAATTCCCACTGGTGTGAGGTCCATTTTTTCAGTATTCTGATAGTCCAGTTGAGAGACTCAGTGCCTCTTTAACATATCATGATTTCTGCTAGACTGGTTACAGTTCTGTATTTCTGTCTTAGCACTTCACCCTTGAAGTGGACCATGTCTATGTATGAAATATATATAATGCAAATAGGGACCAAAGTTTGAACATATTTAGTTAATGTGGGGGTGGCCATGCATATGAAGCATTTTTTCATAACCTTTGGCTTTTTGTTACTTTTGGAAGTGTTGGCTCAAGCAACCCCATCTTGTTGGTTTGAGAGGGTCTCATCAAGAAGCCCAGTCTGGCCACAAATCTATGAACGTCTTGTTTTAGCTTCACAAATATTAGTATTACAGGCAAGTATACCATGACTATGTGGCTTTACTTCAGTTCTTGCAGCTTCCCCTAGTCTCTGAATAGTATTTTCTGAAGACATTGCGGAAGACATTGATGATTGACAGTCTAGTAGTTTGCTTTCTGTAGTCCCACAGTGCCAGAGAAAGACATCCTGATTGGTCTGATTTGATCCCATCTTTGGGGGTATAAGTCAAGGAGTTAGTACCAATAAACCCCTTAGGCTCACATTAAGCAAATGGTGTACTGAAGGAATGGCCCATAGGTCGGGCATGTCTGAAGTCCATTCTGATGGGCAGCTCAAAAATGCTACTCAGGCTCTTTGTTAGAAGCTATGCTTCTGTAGAATGGTAACGGGTTAGTTATAAGGCTTTTCAGAGCCATAACTATCAAATAATTCACTGTCTACAGATTTACATCTGATGTCTGCCAATCTTTTTTGGGGGGGTGGGGTTTCAGGCAAGGTCTCTCTGTAGTCCTCACTCTCCTGGGACTGACTTATATGGGAAGCCCATGAGAGAAACAGTTTATAGTGAAAGGAAAGTCTTTTTTTTTTTTCATTTTTATTTGTTTATTTATTTTTCTATTATCAGCTTGATACAGTACAAATTCTTATCCTAATAGTGAAATGTTTCACTGAGGCTTGCTCAGTGATTGAGTAATACCAAAACTTATTATAAGCCACAGTCATCCTAGGGTCCCCCCCTGCTATGTAGCCTCCCTGGTTCTGTGGGTTGCATTCTGATTGTTCTTTGCTTTATATCTAGTATCCACTTATGAGTGAGTACATACCATGTTTGTCCTTCTGGGTTTGGGTTACCTCACTCAGGATGATATTTTCTAGTTCCATCCATTTGCCTGCAAATTTCATGCTGTCATTGCTTTTTCTCTGCTGAGTAGTACTCCATTGTGTAGATGTACCACATTTTTATGAAAGGAAAGTCTTTATTCCAGCTGGCTGGGTCTATGTTCAGATCTTCAAGACATAATTGTAGCCCTAAGAATGTAGAGCAAGGGGCTTTGAAAGGCAAAAACCATAGCCTGGTATCTTGCTCTGCAGCTATAGGGGAAGGTTTTCCACAAGCAACCAGTTGAATAGAAACTGTGGTAAGTGGTTAGATGGATGGGGAGGTTTGCACAAGCAGACAGTTTAACAGAAGCTGAGATCGTTGGGGGTGGGGAGAATGGGGGGACATCCTGAAGAAACCTCTGCACTCTTTCCCTGTGACATTCTCCACTGTTTCTATAGGCAAGAGTCAAATTATGGACTTATCCTGTTCTAAGAGGCATAGTTGGTCCTAAGGACAAGTAGCATAACTGAGTTTTGTAAAACACATTGCTAAATGATCTTAAAATAAAAAATCCAGAGCCAGATACTGGCGTGAAAGCTGAAAGATTAGAGGAATAGAACAAGCCAGCCACAAATTCTTAATGCTTGGAAATCCTCAGCCCAAGAGAGCTACTTCCTGTATACTCATGCCTATATACCTTTCTGTGCCCTGCCATCTTGTTTTCTCTCTCCACCCAGCTCTATCACTTCCTGTCTGTCTGTACAGACCTCCAGACCCCTATGGTTAACTAGCACTGAGATTAAAGGCATGTGCCACCATGCCTGGCTCTGTTCCCAATGTGGCCTTGAACTCACAGAGATCCGGATGAATCTCCGCCTCCTGAATGCTAGGATTAAAGGTATGTGCTACCACGGCCTGACCTCTATGTTGAATATAGTGGCTGACTTTGTCCTCTGATCCAGGCAAGCTATATTTGTTAGAGCACAAATAAAGTATCACCACAGAGTTTATTCTCTGTTTCACACAGTTGTTCATGCAGTTGTGGATGCAGGGTCCTACCATTTCCCTGGTCCCAATCATGAAGAATCAATGGTCAAGATAATATACTCACAGTAAGGTGGTCATCCATGGGTACCAGGCAAACAAAGCCTGATACCAATTTTCTAATATATACCTCCTTTCTTCACCTCTTAATGAGCTTTTCTCTGACCATGGCAAGGTTTTCCCTAAATATCCCTGATCGCGTGGCATAGAAACAGCAAGTTTCTCCTAAAGTCATGCCAAGTTCACTCTTACTTCTGTAGGACCATATCTGTGAGGATTCAACATGGCTCTCCAGCCTGGTAACAGAATTCACCAATAGCTTAGGCCTCAGTCTATTTGGGAACTGAGTTCCCTAAAGCTTTGGTTCCCAACAATCAAGGCTGAGGTACCTATGGCAGTTAAACAACTATTGCTGTTCCTACTAGGATCAGGACCTGAAATGTGGTCCGTTTGCTCTTCGTTAACATTAAGTCAAAGTCATTATGGGCTTTCCCCTCTTCCCTATTATAGGGATATACCTGGAGCATAGCATAGACCAGTATGCATAGAGTTGAGGTGTGACTTTCCCGTGAGTCAAAGGGAACACATCTTGTCAAACCATTAGTACAAGCATGGCAAGTAGATTCAGGAGTGTGAAAGATTTTGGGGTTCTCTAGGCTACCATTGGTATGTTGGGTATTTGAACAAACCTTACTATAAGATTAAGGAAGCAAGATTATAATGTAAGGACATGATGCAGGTACCTTGTCCTTGGTGGGATGACTCACCATTGGCAGTGCATGCATGAAATTGTCATCTCTGAAGGCCTTTTTCTAGCCAGTCTTCTTCACAACCTGATTTACTAACCCCATCCCACTCTTAGACCTATATAGTTTCACTGTGGAAGAGGAATACATAAAAGCAGAACTCCACCCCAAAAATAATGTTTTCCTCTCCTAGTTATTCTTAGTACCCATGCCTAGGTTTGTGGCTGGTGGGGATTATGTCTCCAAGGTTAGTAAACTCTGGTCAGTCTTATCTTTACAGGGTCTGACATACAAATGACTGTCCATCTGTTGTTGTCCTCAGTGGCATTTTTCAATTGGGAGTGCTGAATTCAGGGGATGGCACCAGTCACTTTCACAGAAGTTGAGCAGTGAGGATAACTGGTTAGGGTCCCTTCCACATAGGTTCCAGGGTCCAGGCAGGGATCTTCCTTATCCAAACCGAGTCTCCTGGCTGGAACTGGTGAGTGGGTTCTGAGTTAGGGGATGGTAGGATTCCCTTCACATTCTGGTCAATGGTCTGGCGACCTTCCTTCAAAGCCTGTAAGGACTTGAGAAGTTCATGATTAGACATTTCTGCCTGGAGAATATCTTGGTGTTTGTGGAGTATGGGAGGTGGTCTCCCAAACATAATTCAAAAGGAGTAACCTCCCCCACCCCTGTAGTTAGGAAGTTAGGGGTACATCAAACCCTTAGCAGTGTGTGGTGGCCCCTGAAGGCTCATATTTGAATGCCTGGTTACCAGGGATTGTCACTATTCGAAAAGATTAGGAGGTGTGGCATTGTTGGGGTAAATGTGTCACTGGAGGGTGGGCATTGAGGTTTCAGGAGCCCAGAATCTCTCCCTTCTTGCCTCCTTCTGATCTGGATGTAGAATGTTGAGCTACTATATCTGCCTGTGTGCCACCACATTCTCTGCCATGAAGATAATTGACTTAAACCTCTGAAACCGTAAGTGAGCCACAATTAAATGCTTTCTTTTATCAAAGTTGCCGTGGTCATCTTTTAACAGCAATAGAACACTAACACAAATGGCAAAGGGGGAGAGGTTGGCCCAAATTTTTGCCTGTTTCCAGGACCAATTTGGTTAGAGTCTCCCTAAGAGTTCTATTCATATTTTCTACCCAACCTGAACTCTTTGGCCCATAAGCACAATATTATTTCCAGTTAATGTTTAATACCTTTTACAGATTTTGAGACACTTTGGCTATGAAGTTTGGGCCATTCTCAGACCCCAAAAGCTAGGGGTAGTCCAAACCTAGTCCAAACTTCCTATAGAAGTTTCTTAGTAAGTATTGAAGAAGTCTCTGTTCAGGTAGGGTATGCTTGTACCCATCCTTAGAAGGTGTGTATAAACACAAGCAAATATTTATGGCCCAAATCAGCAGATTGAAGTAAAGTTCAACTCCCCATGTTTCCCAGGGCCATTTCCTGAGTCCAAATACCCTTGGGTCTTCTTCCTGCCATGGTGTCATCTGAGCACAAGTAGCACATCTAAACATGGTGTGTTCAATCAGACGTTCACAAGTTAGAACATGATACCTGGCTCTGAGGAGTTTGGCAGTTTTTGTTACTTCTAGGTAGGTTGGTGGCTTGATAGAGATCTTTAGCCAGTCACCTTCTCACATTTGTGGGAAGGATGAGTCTGTTCCCGCTGCATCCACCATCCCTGTGTATTCTGTTTAGACAGTTCTTATTTGACTCAATCATTCTCACTCAAAGAGTTCATTCCTGGTTCTTCAATGAGCTGGGCTACCAAAACTCTGAAAAGTCCCACTGATTATAGGGCTACTTCCTGGGCAGCCATGTCAGCAAATCCTTTTCCTCTGGGTTCTGGGGTATTCTCATTTTTGGTGTCCTTTACAGTGGACAATGGTGGCCCCTTAGGTAAACAGATAGCTTATAATAGTGCTAAGATTTCTTTTCTATTTTTATTCTTTTTATTTTTTTTGGCTGAGGTTAGCAATCCTCTTTCCTTTTTTTGAGCCCCTTGGACATGGGTCATAGCAAAAACATATCAGTTGTCAGTATATATGGTCTTGTCTTTACCCCCTTGGAGTGCTTGAGTCAAAGGTAAAAACTCAAGTCATTGAAGTGAGGTCCCCTGTTTAAAGATTTTGCCAGATAGTCTTACCCTAGGTCACTGCTGCTGCTGCTCCATACTTGATCCTGTTTTGGAAGAAACTGTGTAACAGGAGCATCAGTAGTCTCTATATATCACTTTAGGGGAAAGGGGCTCTACGGGGAAAACAGAAGTGGCACCAGTGCCTCTTCATCTCCCAGGGAAAGATGGGGAAAGCTCCAGATGGTTGCTGAACCATGCACCAGGACACCTTCCATATCCAAGAGAGAGCTTGCAATAGTAAGCTTCCCTTTCTAGAGGTTACTTAGGCAGGCAAGAAGCACTGCCTCTATCAGGCCAGATAGCCCAAGGACATGGGTGGAGCAAGTTCCCACTACAAAACTTCCCATCTGCTGACAGTGCCTTGTCTGTTGTCCCCTGTGGTGTCTGTCACCAGTGGAAAGTCAGTCAGATCAGGTCAGTCACCGCAAGAGAGTCAGGTAGAGGACCTGCGAGTTTGCAGTCTAGCAGGAGACTCGTAAGGTTATAAGCTGAGGTTTTGTGTAACAGAATGTGGGATTGATCCTAACTTGATTGTGTAGACAAGCAGAGGTTCCCTCTATATGGGCCTCATTGTTCCCAGAGCTATCTTCCTATGTTTCAGCCAGATTTGACCTTGCTCCTTGTTTATAACTAAGGTGGACAGGAGCTGCTGGCAATCTTTCCAAGTCTGCTTGTGTGTATAGAAAAAGGACCTACAACTACTCTGAAAAGGGAGGGTTTGGGGTTTTACAGTTGTACAAGTCACTGGTAGAAAGGAAGATAAAAACCATGAAGGAGCTGGATTTCCCCCTCAGCCCAGTGTAACTGAGGCACAGCCAGCTGCTTCAACCTCCCTGTGCATACTCTGCTTAGACCACAGGAGGCCAGAATCCTCCCCACCTCCACACAGGAAACAGGAATAGGACCCAGTGACCTAGAGTAAGAATCAGATAGCTTAATAAGCTGGAAGCAAGCTGTCTAGAAGGGAAGGTCAGCTTCCTCCATGTGACTGAAAGAACAAGCAGAGGTTTGGGGTTCCTCTGGGTGACCTCACTGAGCCAAAAGTATTATGGTCTCCTTAAGAGGGCACAGGTCTTAGTCCAGGATGGGAGTGTCTCACATCAGAGAAAGACATTGATTAATATAGGGAAACTTATGGCTGCAATGCTGGAGATCTGCTGATGTAATCATAGCAGTGGCAGCAGCCAGCTGTGCAGCCAGTTATCATAGGAAAGGGGGACACTGCACCATGGGCTGGCAGCCCAGGGTGTTCTGTGAGCCTTTACAAAGTCAAGTGCTGTCTCGGGGCAGTGGTGACTGCAGACTTGAGATGCCTCGCTCCCCTTCCATTTTAGATCTGTTTCTCCAAACAATAGAACTGACAGAAACAGACAGAATGACAAATAGAGAAACACAGTCATGCAGAGAGACAAATAGTGAAGGCAACCAAGGATTTCCACCACACATTCATGCACATGAACAGACTCGGATGAGTCCAGTGATGTCTCACACAGAACGACACTGTAACTGTGGTTGTGTATAACCTCCCCTCTTGTGTCCTAACCAGATGGCGCCTCTTACAGACCAAACTTACCTCTGAAGGTGTCCAGACTAGGTGACTTTTGGTTTTGGGTGATGGAGTCAGGTGCTTCTGGAGTAGTGAGCAGCAATTGGTTAGAAAGGACTTTCCCCAGGCCCTGGAATGTTCATCATCTAGGACTCCTGTAGCCAAAGCAGTCTGCACTACTCCTGGAGGTCCCATGACTACTAAGTTTTGGGGACCAGTCCTAGAGGCTCTCAGTGGGTCCTCCAAAATGTTGCAAGGAACACACCGGGAAAGACCATTTAGATATAGCCTATAGCTAGTTGAAAGTCTTTATTCCAGTTGACTGGGAGTGCACTCAGATATTCAAGACCCAAGTGTACTGCCAAACGTTAGAGCAAGGGGTTTTTAAAGGCAAAAACCACATGTTGTATCTCATTTGGCAGCTACCAGTGGATGTTTTACACAAACAAGTAGTTTAACAGAAGCTAAGATAAGCAGTTAGCTGGAGAGGAAGGTTCTGGACAAGCAGGCAGTTTAACAGAAGCCAGGGCATCTTGACCTCGATTTTCTAGAATAATTTCAGTAATTTTCCACAGGGATTCTCCATCAAGGAGATTAAATATGAAATGGCCTCAGCAAGAATATAAGATAGAGCAGCCTCTGCCCTCCTGTGTTGCCCTGTCACAATAGCAAAGGTCTGTATTGTTTGAGGTGCCTGCCAAAACACTCTTAACAGCTCACAGTGAGGAACTAGCCTGTTTTTGGCACAGGAGTTTTTAATAACCCATATATTTCTGGAAACAACATTACCCACCCATGCAGAATACTTTCATCCAACATCTTTTTAAACAAAATGTTACTTTTGAATTAGTTTACAAATTAATGGGTTTCAATAAGTCTTTTTTGTTTTGTTTTGTTTTTTGTTTTTTGTTTTGCTTTGCTTTTTTTGGTTTTTTTTTTTTTTTTTTTTTTTTTTTTTTTTTTTTTTTTTTTGAGACAGGGTTTCTCTGTGTAGTTTTGGTGCCTGTCCTGGATCTCGCTCTGTAGAACGGGCTGGCCTCGAACTCACAGAGATCCACCTGCCTCTGGCTCCCGAGTGCTGGGATTAAGGGTGTGCGCCACCGTCGCTCGACTTTAATAAGGCTTTTAAAACATCCTTAGTTCTGGTTAACCTGCCCTCTACCCCCCTTCCCCTCAACCCCCATGTCCTTGCCTTTATTTCCACTTAAACCTTTCCATTCTTCCACTCTCAGCATTCCCTCCTCCCTACCTCATTCTCCATTCCGCACACCCTATTTTCCTTTTAAAATGCTAGCTTCTGTGGTAAATTCTTTCCATGTAGTTGCTTTTGACCTGGATATTCAACTGAAATTTTACTTCGTTTCAATTAGATAATTTTTATAGTGTACTCAACCAGCCTCCTCACTCTTTGCTCCTGCCTCCCCAACTATGGTCAGGTACTGAATTTTACTATATTTTCTTTATAGCTCTTATAATCATCTTTTTATTGTATTATTAATGAATTTATATTCTTGAGTTTTCTTCCAGTCTCTCTAATTAATTGTGTTTTCTTCGCAAAAGTACAACCTTGGAACTATTTGCTTAGTACCTATTAGATACTCAGTAAATCTTCAGATAAATCCAGGTGTATGCCTTAAATCCTAGCACTCTGGAGGCAGAGGTAGGTGGATCTCTGAGTTTGAGGCCATCCTGGTCTACATAGTTAGTTCCAGGTTAGCTAGAGCTACAAAATGAGACCCTGTCTCAAAAAAAAAAAAAAAAGGCAAAATTAGATTTCACTTAAATCAGTGAATGAACAGTTCAGCTGTGATTCATATAGTAAAGCTCAAGGTATTCATTTGCCATACTTTACAAATTCTAATGCTGTTCTCAACATTGATAGTTCTCAAGACATCTAGTCTCCTGATCCACCCTAATTCTACCTCTGCAGTGCATTACTCTGAAGTTCAATTACTATCTAAAAACTGAAGATCTTACCAGTCTTACTATGCTCTACTTCTACTTAAAACTATTCTTTTACTGCCTTGGTATTTATTTACCTTGACATACAGAACTGAATTCTTACCATGATACCAAGTATCTCAGTTAGTGTTCTGTTGCTGTGAAGAGACATCATGACCACGGCAACTCTTATGAAGGAAAACATTTCATTGGAGCTTGCTCACAGGTTCAGAAGTTTAGTTCTTTATCACACACAGGCAGACATGATGCTGGAGAAGTAGCTGAGATTTGTACAACTGGATCAGCAGGCAGCAGGAAAAGAGAGAGCCACTGGGCCTGACTTGGACTTCTGAAAACCTCCAAAGCCTATCTCCAGTGCCACACTACTTCAGCAAAGCAACACCTACTTGAACAAGGCCACACCTTCTAATAGTGCCACTCCCTGGTGACCAAACATTCAAATCTGTGAGCCTGTGGAGACTAATCTGATACATTCTACTCCCTGACCACCATAGGCTTGTGTCCATATGATAATGCAAAATGCATTCAGTCCAACTCCAAATGTTCCCAAATTTTTAACAGTTTCATTGCTGTTTAAAAGTTCAAAGGTCAAATTCTCTTCTGAGACTCAAGACAATCTCTGAATTGTAACCTCTATAAAATCAAAATCAAAAATCATCTTGCACCCTTCCAACATATAACCTACAGTGGCATAGGATACCAATCCAGATGAGCAAAAAGGGAACATAGTGAGGAAATACTGAACCAAAGCAAGACGGAAAACCAACTGGGCAATCTCCAAATTGTGCATCTCCGTGTCTGATGTCAGATCCTTTCAGCTTTGTTGACTGCAACATACTTCTCTCTTTTGAGCTGTTAGCAGCTTTCCTTGGCAGGTATCCTATGACTCTGACATCTCCAACATCTTATAATCTCACTTTCACAGCTTCACACAGTGGCCTCCCTGGCCCTCTATGCAAGGGACTCCTATGACACATCCTTGGCCTCAGCAGCTTTCCTCAGCTGCAGATGGAGATTCCACAACCCACTTTTATAACTTTGACTCTAAAGCCAGAACCACGTGACTGAAGCTGCCAAGTTCTTTTGCTTCCTAGGACTGTAATGTGTCCCCTTGTTCAAATACATTTTCACCAGCTTTCTGCTTTCTGTAACACCAAGTGCTCAGCAAGTGCCTATCCACAGAACTTTAAAATCCTTGAAAATATATCACATGATCCAGGTATATGAATTCAAGCTTGAATTAGAAAATGCATTTATTAATTAGGACCTACTTAAAATTTGTCCAGATATTTATTAATTTGTTACTTTGTATAAAATTATGAATAAATAACTAGTTTGATATCTTTCATGGTATGTATGAATGTTAAATTTGATCATTAGTTTGTCATAGGTTTAAAGATGCAATCATTTTATTTCTGGTTATTGTCAGGTTTAGCAAGGCATTTCTATTAATAATTATAAAGTATAAAAAAAATACAAGTTAGCATGGGTTTAGAATTTTTGTAAACTCCTTTATTATTGATGTTTTTTCTGAGACAAGGTTTCTCTGTGTAGCCCTGCTTGTCCTGGAACTGACTCTGTAGACCAGGCTGGCCTTGAACTCACAGAGTTCCACCTGCCTCTGCCTTCTCAGTTCTGGGATTAAAAGTGGGTGCCACCACCAACAGGCTTTTTGTGAACTGTTTTAAAACAGCGACTCTTTAGAAAGCACATTTTAAAATAATGTGTACATTTCTGAAACTTTTTTGTGCAATTTTGAAGGTTTTGTAAATTTTTTAACCAAATATGAAGTTTTCAGTGAATTTCTTTCATAGTGATAGATGTTTTGTAGCACTCACAATATTTTTGAAAACCTTTATCTTGGATTTTTTTATCTGAATTTTGAAGCTTCAGGTTTGAAATATTTTTATGTTGTAGAATATTTTAAGGTGTGTTACTTTTGTTTATGTTGCATTTGTTTAACTCTGTGAGGCTGTGTTACTTTGCCTGTCTAAAACACCTGCTGGGCTAATAAAGAGCTGAATGGCAAATAGTAAGGCAGGAGAGAGATAGGTGGGGCTGGCAGGCAGAGAGAATATATAGAAGGGGAAAACTGGGAGGAGAGATCAAGGAGCCAGAGAAGGGGGAGGACTTGGGGTCCAGCGACACTGCAAGCCATGGAGTAAGAGTAAGATTTAAAGAAGTAAAAGAACAGGAAAAGCCCAGAGGCTTAAAAGTAGATGCGATAAGTTAAGGAAAGCTAGCTAAGGCCAGATATTTATAACTAAGAATAAGCTTCTGTGTGTGAATTTATTTGGGAGCTGGATGGCGGGCCCCCAAAAGAGTAAAAAAAAAAAAAAAAAAAAAAAAAAAAAAAAAAAAAAAAAAAAAAAAAAAACCAAAATTAAATGAGATTAGTTACCGTTGTTAATAAATGGCATTCGTACCCTACAAATAGTTTCCTGTTGAATTTTTCAGACATCAACAAAGGAGATATTAACTCCCTAAAGTGCCACAGTTAATGGATGTCTTTGCATTTTAAGAGGTTTTGCACACCCAATATTAATATACTCTTAAGGGACAAAAAACTTTTCTTAAGACCACAATGTTAGTCATCCAGAGTTTAACCAAAATCTTCACTCATATTTTCCTAAGATAGTAGTTATGGATGTTGACTGATGTATCAGTCTTGACTACACAGTGAAACCCTTTCTTTATGTCTGGAAATGAAAAGTTGTATGATTATTTTTGGTCTTAATACTATTTTCCAAATCTAATGAAATAATTTTAGTACTGTTTCACAGCATGTCTACTTCTTAGGCAGCTCTTTTCTAAGTCTGTTTTGTTACTTTCTCTTTTGCCTACTAAGATTTTATAATTATCTACATTACAGCATTTCTAGGCAACAACTGTTTCTGGGGGCAATAGTTTTAAAGGCCAGATGGTTTCTAGGCCCTTACAGTAAATAGTAGAAGCTTGCTGTTATCATGGCAGGTAGCCTGTAGTGTTGGCATAGCTCAATGCTAAGTTCCATTACTATTACTAAAATAGACCATAACTTGATGTTCTTTGTTAATTATTAGTGAAATTGAATTTTTTTCTACAGTAAGACATAGTTATGTCCAGCATGGTAGAAGCTTATTATTTTGGAAAATTGCATGGATCATAGATGTTATCTAGGAAACATTTTAGAGTCTGCATTTCTGTCAATCACTCACCCAGAGACCCTTCCCAACAGTCTGGTAGAATTCTGTTGGTCAGGATCCATTATGTAGTCAGTTTGCACACAGTGCAGTTCACAGAAGGTGACTGTTTCCAGGTGACAAGGCTTCTGACCCACCACCTCAGCAGGTACTTTCCACAACTATTCCATCCACATGAAAACCCAGGACCACATCTGAATTCTTTGTTTTCCTCTTGTTTTCTTAGTTTTAATTTTGTGAGCATGTTTGAGTGTGTATGGTGTATTTGTGTGCACATGGGTCTGTTCCTGTAAGCAAGAGATCAACACCATGTGGCCTCTTCTATTTCTTTCCTCTTTTATTTTCAAAACAATATCTCTTCACTGAACTTGGAGCTTGTTGTTTTTGCTGGACTGACTGACTAAGAGTATCATCGTAGGTCTGCCTCTATCCCCCTAAACTGGGGTTGCAGACATGATTGCCCATATTAGGCTTTTATATAAATGCTGGGATCTGAACTCAGATATTTATGCTTGTTTGAGTAAGCACTGTACCCACTGAAACCATCTCCCTAGTCTCTCTTCTCTACTATTTAAAATATGTGATACTCAGGGTATCATGAAGATTTCTTTACTAATATATCCTGATGGCATGTGGGACCTCTCTTCTCTGGTACAAGATGATCTGGCTTAGGAGGTTGCCCAGGAAAATATTTTCTTTGAAAAAGGGTTTTCATTACATAAAATAGTAATAATTTTAACATAGAGAACTAAATTGGACCATTATTTAATCTCTATTCTGTAGATAAATTAACAATAATAAAGTATAAACTCATTCAGGAATTTCTTATATTTACCTAATGGTCAGTTCTCACATTTTTGCATAAATTATCAGTCTATGGAGGCTGATACTAGGTTTAATTTTGGAAATGATGTAGTACTCTTAGTGGCTACAATGTCAATAGATAAAAATTGACTCTTTTTACAATTTAACTATTGTGCGTCAGCACATGGCTATTTTTAATAGTTTGTAGTAATATTCTTTCTGAGGATATTAAATTTAATAAAAACAATTACTTTTTGCTAGTATTTTTAAAAGATACAAATTTTCAGATCTCTACTAGACCTCCTAGTTTTTTCCTCATCCTGGTTTGTATCAAACCTCCACCCCCATACACTACTACAATCATCAAATGCAGTAGCACTTCTCTCACAGGTCTGAGCCTGTCTTCACTGTAAAGTGTTTTCAGTATTCATACTTAGCATGATGTGATACTTTCAAATTCAGTGCTTTCAGATGTAAACTAAAGGCACATTTGAGTAACTACACTTATTTATAGTGTTTTTCTGGCTGTTTTTAACTTAACCTAGTTTAAAATTTCTGATTCTCTCTTCTTGAAGCAGACAGATGTGTGTGCATAAAAACCCCACAGAAATTTATTGTAAAACTTCACTTAGCATGATTTCAACAGTTCATGAATCAAACCAATAAATGTCATTATCTCAACATGAGTATAGTTCAAGCTAACAGAATATCTTGAGTCTACTCACCCCTATTTTGAAATTTAAGTTATATTACTATTGGCATAATAACTCAGATACATATATGTTAGAAATTACTATGTGAAAATACTTCATTTAAGCCAACACAAATTAAAAGCATATATTTTTTCTTCAAATGAGCCAAACTAATTTTTAAAAAATTTCCCTTTATTAAAAATAGACTCTTTTCTCATATAATATATCTGGATTATGGTTCCCCTCCTTTTACTGTTCCTAGTTTCTCCCTACCTCCCCTCCCTTCCGGATCCATTTCCTTTCTGTCTCTCATTAGGGGGGAAAAACACGTAGGGATAATGATAAAATATAACAAAATAAAATATAATGACATAAAACAACTATCACATTGGATTTGTTCAAGACAAACAAACAGAAGGAAAAGAATCCCAGGAGCAGACACACAAATCAGAGACCCAC
Source organism: Peromyscus aztecus (assembly GCA_902168405.1). Taxonomy (NCBI): domain Eukaryota; kingdom Metazoa; phylum Chordata; class Mammalia; order Rodentia; family Cricetidae; genus Peromyscus; species Peromyscus aztecus. Next base: position 27,249 of record CABHPQ010145798.1, read on the forward strand.
TCATTCACACATTCAGAAATGAAAACACTAAACTGGAAGCCATAGTATATATTACAAAGGATCTGGTGCAGACCTGTGCAGGACCAGTACTTCCTCAGTCTCTGTGAATTCATATGATTTTTTGATCATGTTGATTTAGAGAGTTCTGTGTTCTTGGTGTCCTCCATCTCTTCCTCAGAGGCTCTTACACTTCTACCCTCTCTTCTGAGAGATTTCCTGAGTCCTAAGGAGAGGGATTTGATGGAGATATCCCATTTAGGGCAGAGGTCTCTTACTCTCTGCCTAATGTCTGGCTGTGGGTCTTTATATTTGTTCTGATCTGTTGCAGGAGGAAGCTTCTCTGATGATGGCTGAGAAAGGCACTGATCTATGAGCTTAGCAAAATGTTATTAGGAGTCATTTTATTTTTTTTATAGACCAGTAGTGTTTGGTTTTACCATAGGTCCCTGGTTTTTGGTCACCTAAGCAGTGTTTTGTATGAGTTTCATCTATGGAGTAGGCCTTAAGTCAAATCAGATATTAGTTGGTTGCTTTCACAAGCTTTGTGCCACCATTTTATCTTACAGGCAGGATTCCATTGTTAACCAAAGGGTTTCTGGCTGAGTTGCTTACATTTCTTTTTTGGTATTCTATAGAGTATCTTCCTGTACCAAAAGTGCTAGAGCATAGAGGTGAAAGCTCTGTGTAGGCACCAGCTCGACTTTGGCATGTTCAGTGAGTTGTGTAGCTGTTGTCTTCAGCAATGTAGCCTTGCTCTCAGTTTGTGGAGAACAACCCATTGCCTTGGCTTATTTGGAGTTTCCCGTGGCACCTCTAAGCCAACAACTCAGTTCAATGTAACCCAATCCCAGCACTGGACGTTTCATTTGGTGACAAGAGATGGGCCAAACTGTTTTAATTTTGTTATGAACTCATTTTACAAAGTTGCTTACCAATTAATAAAAATACAGTAGTATGTATTTGTAGCCACAGGAATTGGAAAGTTGTACCTATAGATATAAACTATTATATTTTGTAAATTATTATATATCATAACATTGAATGTATATACTGTATAGTTGTGTGAAATTCATACACATACTTAAATTATATAAGCTGAATTAAAATACCCAGATTACTTTGTACACTGGGTTTGGAAATATCTTTAAAATGAGAATTGTATTCTAAAAATTGTCTATATTGTTAGTTAAATTACTTTTCAAGCAAGGAAATTTATTATCCTAAAAACACAATTCAGTGTTTGTCATATACGAACACTTTCTGTAAGTTTAATAGTGTGTGTGTGTGTGTGTATGTGTGTGTATTTGTCTGTCTATCTGTGTGAATGCAAATCTGTACATTCTTGTTTCACTTACTGCTACTTATCTGACAACTTGTTTCTCAAATTAGAATAAGAACTGAAAACATCATATTAAACTCTCTTGCACCCTCTGTTGTTATTTTGGGAGAACACTACACATAGATTCCAAGATTTTTATTGTCATTACACTTATTTCCTTTCCTTGTAAAGTTAGAACTTACTCTACTACATTTAAAGGCAAATTAGAATCAGCCTTATAGTACATTTGTTTGGAGTTTTCATTTGGTGTTTGCTTACTCTGTAGCTGTGCTATTAGCATGTCCCAGTTTAAATGGAGGATGAGCTTTCTGTTGTCTGTGATTTCTCCTCCAAATAAAAATTCCTACAGGACATAACATATTGCATGTACAATTTTCTAGAATTACAAATTCCTTTTGTTTTGTTTTGTAAACCTTTCAAAAGTCAGGTCTCCTCCAATATAAGGATCTAAAACATGTATACTAAAATTAAGAATCTATAACTATAAGGAACAGATGTTTTCATAAACATTTGCTATAATTATTCAACTATAGGATTGAAAGAATAAAGCAGTTTTTCCCACTTCAAAACTTCATTGTCTTTTCGCCATATAACAAACTCTGAAATCTTTTCACAAATATCGCTAGTGAAACAGTTCAACCCTGTATTTGATATGTTTTTGAGAAGCAAAAACTGCTTTTTGTTTCCCTAATACATTCTGTTGCATCTTGAAAATTATAGTTAATAGGGCATTTTCAAGGGTGACAATTACAAACTATAGAAAACCTTTGCCACGTTTTATGATAAAACATGGCTATTAAAAAAAAAAAAAGCCAGACATGGTGTTGTAAGCTTTTTAACCCAGCAGAGGAGTGAACCTCATCTACATAGCCAGTACCAGGCCAGCCAGAGCTCTATATAGAGACACTTAGAATCGGGACCCATCCCTGGTGCATGAGCCGGCTTTTTGGAGCCTAGTGCCTATGGTGGGGACACTTTGCACAGCCTTGGTGCAGGGAGGAGGGGCTTGGACCTTCCTCAGCTGAATGTTCCAGGCTCTGCTGTCTCCTCATGGGAGACCTTGCCTTGGAGGAGGTGGGAATGGGAGTTGGGTTACTGAGGAAGGCTGGGGGGCGGGAGGGAGGAGGAGAGGGGAATCTGTGGTTGGTATGTAAAATGAATAGAAAAGTCTCTTAATAATAATAATAAAAGAAAACAAAACAAACAAAAGCCCCACACCTTCTTTTTTGAATGAGTTTTTTTATATTTGATCTTAAAAATCCAGCTTAAATGAACAAGAATTCTGTAGGTAATATTTTGTATATTTAAATAATCATAATCAGCTGGGCAGTGGTGGTGCTTGCCTTTAATCCCAGCACTGGGGAGGCAGAGGCAGGCAGATCTCTATGAGTTCGAGGCCTGCCTGGGCTATAGAGTGAGTTCCAGGAAAGTCGCAAAGCTACACAGAGATAACCTGTCTTGAAAAACCAAAATGAAATAAAATAAAAATCATAATCTTTATTTTTAAGTAGAAAGAAGACTATGATTTTCAATGTATCTTATACTTGTTCTGTATTGATTTTAGAATGCCATACAAGAAGTGTCTGCATACTGTTGAAGAACATATGTTACAGAAATTTTCTGTTTAATGAACTGAGATATTGTTTCTTCTATCTTTTCAATTCATGTAGATACTATTAATTTATAACAGAAATAAAATGTTCTTTGTGTGTTCAAAGAATTAGCATACACACAGCTATGGTATTCTTAAACATTTAAGTTTTGAATATTTTTAAGATAGTGTCTCCATTTTTGAATGCTGAAATCTATTTTAAGTTTTAAACAAAGAACAAAAACAGCCAAGTGATCAGAAACACCCTGGAAGGATACTTTGAAAAAAGAATCACATTAAAAGGCTCAGCATGACAACTGAGTCTATTTCTGAACATTTGAAAGTGCTGGTCATACTTGTAAAGTCTTAGGTAGAATTAATATTTCCAGTGACACAGCACAAGGCTGTCATACAAATTACATTCCAGTTTTCAGTAGCCATTTAATGAGTGACAAAGTACCTATTGTTATATACAATAATTTAAATTGCCGGGCAGTGGTGGCACACACCTTTAATCCCAGCACTCGGGAGGCAGAGCCAGGCAGATCTCTGTGAGTTCGAGGCCAGCCTGGGCTACAGAGTGAGTTCCAGGAAAGGCTCAAAGCTACATGCAGAAACCCTGTCTCAGAAAAAAAAAAATTAAATTAATCTCATTTTTAAACTGAATTCTTTACAATTACTATTTGATGTGACCAGGTCTACTGTGATAATCTCTAGTAAAACCTAAAATATTTCATTATAAATCAAAATTACAAGTCATAATTGAGCAAATGATTAAATTTTTAAGCTTTTATATGTAAAATTATTTTGAAAGTTACATTGTAGGGATTAGAAGTGCAAAATTTAATTACATACTGTTCATAATTTGTTTTGAGGAAGAAATGATATATTTAATAGTGCACTGCTTCATAAAAACTGTATTTTAAAATATATATTTAATGAAATAAACTCTCAAATTTCTAACTAGAAGAATTTTTTTATCCTGGGGTATTGCTAAGCTTTTAAAATATTTTTAACATTTTATTTTCTTGTACATTATCTATGCCCATACATATTGATTCATTCTAAATTAGATTTCACCAATATTCTCGTTTTTTAAGTGAAAAAAATGTTATTACAGAAAGCGTGTTTATTGCTATGAAGAGACACCATGACCATGGCAACTCTTCGAAAGCATTTAACTGGGGCTTGCTTAAGGTTTCAGAGGTTCCATCCACTATCACCATGACAGGGAGCGTGGTAGTGTACAGGCAGACATGGTCCTGGAGAAGCAGCTGAGAGCCCTACATTGCAGGCAACAGAAGATAGACTGTGATGCTGGGTGGTATCTTGTGCATAGGAGAACTCCAAGCCCACCTCCACAGTGACACACTTCCTTCAATAAATCCACACTCCCTCCTAGTGCCTCTCCTTTTGGGGCCATTTTCTTTCAAACCATCACAAAACACTAATGTCTTTTGGTGAAGTTTTGTTACATGTTTTGTATTTCTGGAATTTTAAACAGTTCAAGCATGGCATTAACAACAGTTAATAATGACATATTTTGGAAGAAATGTTGAGATATACTAGAAGCTTCCTAAAGTGTGTTCTTGATCACCATCCCCCTTGTCTGTGTTTCTTTTACCTGTCTACTTAGGAGAGTGCTGGATAGTGTAGCAGATTTTAGCTTTGTTCTCTGCCTATATGCATTTTGGCTGTACTAGTGGCAAGAAAGGGCAGTCTAGTCTCTAATAAAAGATTGCCTTTGTTCATAAATATTAGCATGTAATTTAATGGTTCATAAGCTTCCATGTTTCTGTGAGTCATAGAAAATAATTGCATCATACTTTACTTTTCCTGTTAGCAATTATGTTGGCAGTGCTTCTACCTAAATTAGGAGTTTGGTATTGGTTTGTATGTTGACATCCACATGGACTTTTACCCAAAAGGCTCAGAGTACAAAAGATAATTGGGAGATAGAAAAGGAATAATGTATGTGTGTTGTTTTGAAATGTTTTAGCTGCCAATACATAGAGTTGTCATGCAATGCTTTTTAAGTGAAACTTTTACAATTTCTGTTATTTCATCATATTTATTTCTGTGTCTAGGAGATCCAAGTCAAAATGGAAAAAGAACTAATTCTACCATAGACTCTGAAGGAACCTTTAATTCATACACGTAAGTGATAATTACATGCACATACAGTTTTACAAGGTATCGTAGAAAAAACAACTTTTATAGAATTGTGGTCTTAGAATAGGAAGAACTTATAGCCATGTCTTTATCACATGTATAAAGACAGGACAGTATGCTCTCTGGCAGTCTGCCAGCTTAACAAAAACGTAGCATCCTAAGTGAAGTACATATTTTGTCTTTTTGTCTCATTAATGGTTTCATCCTGACTTAGATTTTGGTTAAGTAAATGTTTATGAATTTTGTGCTTTATTGCATGAAAACCAAAGAAAAAAATTAAATGTTTCCAATAATATTTGAAAGTTTGTATAATGAACCAAAATGTTTAAATTCTGTTTTTCCTTATAGGAAAACCCCTGCAAATTCAGTACTAGTATTTTTAAGCATATAAGTAGCAATCAGATAAATAAATTCTTTAATTGAGATACGTTGTCCTGATGATTAATTAGTAGTTCTAATAGTGTATACCAACACTTTGAGACATGCACATGACACTGCACACTTGGCAAGTCATTGCATTCTGAGCTTTCTTTGTGTATATATTCCATTTCATCATTGGAGCTGCATCATTTATGTCTTCAGATTACAGGCATGTTGTTAGCTTTTACACTAGGGCCCTGGATGTAGGAGGCTCTTGTAGGGATATTGTGAACAATACCATTATTACAGTCATCTTACGAATGCCTGAAGTGATATGGTAATTTAAATATTTGACATCCTTATTGTGTAGTAGTTGGAGTTTGTATAAGTTATCAGTCGGTTAGTTGTCACTGATAGTACAAAAGGCTAATATTCCCCTGATACTGTAGAGGGCTTGTACTTCTCCTCATACTTTCATTGTACCAAAGGATGCGGTTCTCCTAAGCCTCCTTTTAGTGTGAAGTTTGAAATGTGACCTAGTAAATAACAGACAAATTCCCTATTTGAACATGCCATGGCTGATCAAAATAACCAACAAAGATGAATATAAAAGTAATTATCTATAACTTGGCATGTAACTGAGGAGTATTGATATGTATGGAATCTATGGTTATGATACAATGTTTTTAAAGTACAAGTGCAATAACAACAAATGGAAAATGATATTACAATGGAAAGTCATTTCCTTCTTATCTGTGTACATTTTGTTGATAAATTTTATAATTATATTCATATTTTAACTAATTAAAGTAAAAAGACATTTTAATATGAAGACAGTATTGTGTTATAGTTTATTCTGTCCTTAACTAGTTCAGAGATTAAAATATCTCATTATTGAGTGATAATTTTGTTTTGAAAATGAGCTATTATTGCAACTGCACAGTGAATACTTTTGTTAACTAAATATTTTTAATTAATGCCTGTCATTTTGTAATATTAGGATATTAATTTATTATAATTTAAAAGTGCAAGGGAAAAAGATCAAGTAGTGTAGTATGTGAAAGTGGGTTTTGATGGTTGGCAGGCCAGTGCTGCTATTAAACGGTGTTAACAGTATTTAAGGTGTGAAATTAGGGTTTCTTCTTACCCTGTAGGCAATAGCTCTTATAATATAATTAGCTTATTTTGAATTTGACATTTAGGTTAAATGTAGAATTCACCAAAATACAGCTCTAGAGTATATTTTCATATTGATTTTTATTGACTAAAGAAACTTTTGCAGAATCACATTGCAGTAGCAGCAGAATGTTCAATACAATTTACTTTTGAACATGTGAATTCTTTTTGTTATCATTCTAGGTCTTTTAAACTAACTTGAAATAAGTCACCAGAAAAATGTTTAGCTTCAGGCTTTCAAAACAATTTTTTTTTTTGGTAAAGATTTATTTATTTATTATGTATACAGCATGTATGACAGCATCCAGAAGAGGGCGCCAGATCTCATACAGATGGTTGTGAGCCACCATGTGGGTGCTGGGCATTGAACTCAGGACCTCTGGAAGAGCAGTCAGTGCTCTTAACCTCTGAGCCATCTCTCCAGCCCTCAAAACAATGTTTTGTGTAACAAATTTACCTTTATATTATCTAAACTACCTCAAACATAGGTTTGTTTTTGTATTTTTTGTTTGTTTTGTTTGCATTTTGTTGTTTGTTTTTGAGACAGAGGCTCTCTACATAGTCCTGGCTGGCCTTGAACGCACAGAAACCTGCCTTCCTCTGTAGCATGAATCTTAAAAAGTTTCTTATTAATAAAGAACAAACTTGAGCCAGGTATTGGGGTGAACACTGGAAGATCAGAGAGACAGAACGAGCCACAGCTACCTCACCTTGCCAGTTCCTCCGCTGGTCCTGTTTCCTCAGACTGGATGCCCCTGAGTCCTCATCCAGAATGAATCTCAGCTGAACTGCTGCTAGAAAGCCTGAATGCTTAACCAGCCAAATGCTTCTAGTTTCTGGTCCTCACGCCTTATATACCTTTCTGCTTCCTACCACCACTCCCTGAGATTAAAGGCTGGCTTTCTGGGATTAAAGGCATGAGTCACTATGCTTGGCTGTATCCTTGAACACATGGATTTCTGCCTAGCTCTGCCTCCCAAGTGCTGGGATTAAAGGCGTGTGCTACCACTGCCTATCCTCTATGTTTAATATTGTGACTGTTCTGTCTCTGACCCCAGATAAGTTTATTAGGATGCACAATATTTCGGGGAACACAATACCACCACATTCCTCTACCTCCTTAGTGCTCTCATTAAAGGCATTTACCACACCTGGCTACAAGTCTTCAACTTTATAGATAAGACACTTGATACCTTAGACCACTTCAGGAGAGACCCAGCATCCTCACATTGTTTTCTGGGATGAGTACATCTGTAACAGGACTATGGAATTTCTAACATGGCTCTTTCCCACAAGTTTTTAAAAGACTGAGAAAAAGTATATGAATGAAATCTTGAAGACCTGAGTGCAAAGCCATGGAATTATTATTTCTGATCATCCATCTCGGCTAGTAACATAATTTGCCTTAGTTTTCATCATTGGCACCTCTTCCATTTTGTATCGTCAGTCTTGTATTGGGCACCTTAACCTTTTGGATATTTGCTTTTGTTTTTGTTTTTCATTCTTCTGGCATTTCTCATACATTACATCCTGATGGCAATTTCCCCTCCCTCCACTCCTTCCAGTTCTAACCCCACCACCTTCTCTCTCCCCCAGATCCACTGCTCCTCTATTTCTCTTCAGAAAAGAGCAGTCTTCCCAGGGATATCAACCAAACACAGCATAACAAGTTACAATAAAACTAGGCACAATCCCTCATATAAAGGCTGAACGAGATCACCCAGTAGGAGGAAAAGGGGTCCCAAGAGCAGGCAAAAGGGTCAGAGGCAGCCCCTGCTCCCACTGTTGGAAGTCCTGCATTAAAACTAAGCTAAACAGTCACAGTATGTATGCAGAGGTCCTAGCTCAGACCCCTACACAGTCCATGTTTATCTATTCAGTATCTGTGAGCTTCTATGAGCCCTGCTTAGTTGATTTTGTGGGCAGTGATCCTCCCCTTCTTCCACAGGATTCCCTGAGCTCCGGCTAATGTTTGGCTATGGCTCTCTGTATCTGTTCCCATCAGTTGATGGATGAAGCCTCTCTAATGACAATAGGGCTAGGCACCAATCTATGAGTATAGCGGACTATCATTGGGAATCATTTCATTGACTTTTTCTTTCTTTTTTTTTTTTATTAGTCTGCTGTGGAATGTCTTTCTGTATGCTGTGAATATATGTTGCTCCCATTGTCTAATAAATAAAGTTGTTTTGGCCTAAGGCAAGGCAGCTTAGAGGCAAGTGGGAAATCCAAGCAGAGAGACAGGAAGAAGAAAGGCAGAGAGAGATACAAGCCAGCTGCCCAAGGAGCAAGATATAATGGGACCCAGGTAAAGCCACAGAACACATGACGAAACATAGATTAATAGAAATGGGTTAATTTAAGATGAAAGAGCTAGCTATCAAGAAGCCTGAACCATAGGCCATACAGTTTGTAAATAATATTAATCCTCTGGATGATTATTTTATAAGTAGCTGCTGGACCATGAGTCAGCTGGTACCAGAGAAACTTTTGGGCACCAGCCCTGTTTGAGTCTATCCTAGTTCTCTGGGCTATCCAGGCTCTGGTCCCTGGCTATCTAGTCATTGACTCCCTCTTGTTGCATTGGCCCAAAATTGGACCAGTCGTTGGTTGGCCACTCCTACAATTTCTGTGCCACCATTACCCCAGCCCATCTTTCAGGCAGGACAGATTGTAGATTGAAGGTTTTATGGCTGGGTTGGTGTCCCGGTCTTTGCTAGAGTCAGACTAGTAGATTCCAGGTGGTTTCCACAGCACTGGGTTTCCACATGGCTCCTCCCCCAATGCCTCCCAATTATAATCATCTCTTCCATTACTCTCTCCCTCCACTCCCTCCAACTCCCCACCTAATCCCTACTATTCTCATCCCCATCGGCCCCCAGTCCACCCACAAAACCTTTTTTATTTCTCCTTTCTGGGAAGATCCATGCTTCCCCCCTGGAACTCTCCTTGTTACTTAGTGTCTCTAGGTCTGTGGGTTTTAGCATGGTTATGCTTTACTTAACAACTGGCTTGAGGCTAGCACATCCTAGACAAGCACTCCAAACTAAGCTATATCTCCAGCACACAAAAATCTCATTATATGACCTAAGCTGACCTTGGACTTCTTCAAGTTCCAATGTAGCTAAAATTCCAGGCCCAACACAACAGGCCTGGTTATAATCTCCCTTTTTGTTCTTGTATTATTGTAATGTTATATTAACAAGTTTCAAGAGTTCATAGTTTGTTGTGTTTGTTGGTTACTTTAACAAATATCTAAATATTGAATATAGGATGAAATAATGATTGCAAATGTATTGATGACTTTGGTCTAGCCTTATACTGTGTGTACACTTTAAAGTGAGGATAATAAGATGTAGTTGATATGAGAAATGTCAAGTGGTAAATGCTGAATATTAATTGCTTTTATTGTTCCAACAAACGTCACTGTCATCATCTTCAAGCTTTTGGTATTGGTTGTATAATGAAAAAATAGCCTCTTTTTCTATTTCTTTCTTTCTTTCTTTCTTTTTTTTTTTTTTTTGTCTATTTTGAGCCTAGGTCTATCTATGTAATCCTGGCTGTCTTGGAACTCTCTATATAGACCAGGCTGACCTTGAACTCTGAACTGCCTGCTTCTACCTCCTGAGTCTGGGATTAAAGGCTTGTACCACCATTCCCAAATTAAAGGAATCTTGAAGCTCCATCTCTGAGACACAGTGTTCCCATTACCTTTGTGTAACAAATTCTACAGCCTGGTGGTGGTGGCACATACCTTTAATCCCAGCACTCAGAAGTCAGAGGCAAGTGGATCTATGTGATTTTGAGGCCAGCCTGGTCTACATAGTGAGTTCAAGGACAGCCAGAACTACACAGAGAAACCCTGTCTCAAAAAACAAAACAAAACAACAAAACAAAACAAAATCTACGACTGTTAAAGGTGAGGGGAAGTTGTTGCACTATTAAAATCACGGGTTGATATCTAGAACTTGAACAAGTAAGTTCTGAAATATAAAAATCAGGGGACTCTAAGTATAGCTTTGTGAGCCTAATGCTTATATAGACTTTAAAAAAATAGCCCAGTTTTATTTGGCATTTGTATCTTCATGTCATTTTTCTTCATTGATTCAAATAAAACATACTTGTAATTAACTCTAGAGCACCAGAAAGATTATTACACAATGCCTTGTTTTAGAGGTTTTGGTTAAAATTTGATTGTATATCTCCTAACCATTTAAAATGGAAAATTTCTAAAAACTGAGAAGATGTCATTGATTTTATTGATCATATTTTATACTTTTTAAAGAACAATGTTAATGTCTTCTGCAGACATTGATCTTTATTTCTAATGTAACCATCAAACAGAATCTTGCAGATGCTGAAAGAAGACAGTTTGTAAGTCTGGAGAAGATGCCTAACCGGCTCTGTAGCAGGCGGCCACCTTGTAGAAGGGCAGCTGACCTTTTTGCCAAAAGAAGCAAGCCTGTTGCCAGCACATGAATACAGACTGTTACATTAGTCTGTGTAGCTGCAGTAACAGCTGCTTGCATGATTTTAATTATCTTGTTAGATGATATAATAGTGACCTATGAAATAAATAGAAGGTGAACATATTTAAACTTTACTACTATATCTCTAAATATTCTTTTAAAGAAATAATAAGATAGCGTTCTACACAAGTTCAGAGAATATGTATTGTAGAGTTAATGTAGTGCTTTGTTCAGACTTTTAAAGTATAATTCTAATATAGAAAAGAACTCCATTTTCACCTCATATATCAGTAAGACCTAGGTTGGGTTTATATAGCCAAAAACTTACTGCAGTTGGGTTTACTAGTCGATTTGTTTAGAAAAACTCAGAACAGTTACTTCATATTCTCTTAGAAACTGGGAATATTGTTTAATTTTCATTTGTTGTCTTGTATAAATAGCACAAAGATCTTTGATTCTTATTTTCCATATTCTGTATATGCAGGGGTAAAGCATTGAATTTATTTATTTTTTTCTATTTAATTCTACCTAGCTCCATTTATGAGTATTTTTCCACAAGCTATACCAATCAGGAAAGTTTTCTTACTAATATTTTTTTCTAGATTTTGACAACTGAATAATCGTCCAATAATAATTTTTTACTTTTCTTTTCTCTTTTCTATTTCTCCCTTTGTTTGTTTGGTTGGTTGGTTGGTTTGGTTTTTCAAGACTGTGTTCCTCTGTGTAGCCCTGGCTGTCCTGGAACTCACTCTATAGACCAGGCTGGCCTTGAACTCAGAGATCCACCCAGCCTGTGCCTCCCAAGTGGTGGGATTAAAGGCATGCTCCATCACTGCCCAGGTCCCAGTAATCATTTTTAGGTGCAATGTTACAGACTTTAGTAGCCACATAAAATAATGAAAACCTTTGATGTTCAGTGTAGGTGGATGAATCTCTTCAGCCCACCTGTTCCTGAATAACCAGTCAGAGGCTTAATATTAATTACAAACTGTTTGGCCTATGGCTCAGGCTTATTACTAGCTAGTTCTTACGGCTTAAATTAATCCATTTCTGTTAATCTGTGTATTGCCACGTGGCCAGTGACTTTCCAGTAATTTGACATCTTGCTTCTTGGGTGGCTCACTGGTGTCTCCCTGACTCCCCGCTCTTCTCTCTCTATCTCTGCGTGGAATACCTGCCTGGCTCTATTCTGCCTTGCCATAGGCCAACGCAGCTTTATTTATTAACCAATGGGAGCAGCACATATTCAGAGTACAGAAAGAGTTCAGTTACAAGTCTGACCCACTAAACCAAAGATTGTAATGATTTAGTTAGGAATCTTAACAAGGAATTTAAATAAATGAGTTACTTGGGTGAAAAGGAAACTACACAACACTTGTGTGTACCTTTTAAAAGGGCTAATAAATTACACGCTTGGGCTGGTGGAATGACTTGTTTCTTAAAAGTCTTATGAAAATTTGAATCTCCCACACACATACAGGCATCCTCCTCCACTTCTTCCTTCTCTTTTCTCCTGCCTTGTTTAGTCAAGGTTTTGCTATGTAGTAGCTCAGAGAGGGTTCAGACACTGCACCCTCTTGCAGTTGCCTCCTGATTATTGGCGTTTATGTGTACAACCATGCCTGACTACATTATGATTTTTAATTGTCAGTCATTGTATATTAGCATAGCCAGTTATTATTAATAAAAAGTCACATTTATTTGTGTTTTTAATATTTTCTTTAAAATACTGTACTTTATGTTCTTAAAGAACTTTTATTGAAGCAGTAAAGGGAATTTTCCACCTTTATGTATCTTGCTTCATCTCTTTTGGGAAAGCAAAAAAAGGTAATTTGTCTTCATTATCAACACTTCCAAAGTTGCTTATTTTTCTCAAAATGGTGTGTTCTGTAGCTCGTCCAGTCTACCTAACTGTAGATTTGGTTTTTGCATTTAAAGTTAAATCTTTTGTGAGCTTCCTTCAATCATTAAGTCTAAAAATTAAGCCAAAAAGTTAAAACAAAGATGTTCATGCATATCATTTATAACCAGTAACTCGGAGAATTTAATTTTAGGCAGTACCTTTTACATTCATGTGTTAGCGTGTCCTGTATCTCAATGAAATGATAACCAAACATTGGTTTAAAAAACACAGAATGGGGCTAGAGAGATGGCTCAGAAATTAAGAGCACTGGTTGTGCTTCCAGAGGTCCTGAGTTCAATTCCTATCACCCACATGGTAGTTCATGGCCATCTATAATGAGATGTGGTACCCTGTGAATTAAAATTGGAAACACACACACACACACACACACACACACACACACACACACTGGGCAAAAGCTATTGCACACTTGAAATTAAAAAAATCCATATTCTGATAACATTATAAGAATATTATTTTGCCTATTTGGTTATTTTTAAGAATATACATTGACTCATAGAGATCAATTTGTTTGTTGGCGTACCAAGTATAATAGCGAGCAGCCTAAATTCTTCATCTTTCTTTCTCACTACCCAGTCATCTTATAACCCTCTGACCTTACTATTCCCATTACTTAGTGCATTCTTATGCTGTAGGAAGCAGAAGAGGATGAAGATTCCCTTAGAACTCCTGGAGGACTGCTGAGCTGGTTGTGTGGTATTGCCTGTATTGTATTGTGAATCTATAATTACATGATACAATCTCTGAATTCTATCAGGTGACTTAGGAAATCAGTTTTTTTTTTATTTTTTTTTTCATTTTTATTTTTTTTTTATTTTTCTATTATCAGCTTGATACAGTATAAATTCTCATCCTAATAGTGAAATGTTTCGTTGAGGCTTGCCCAGTGTTTGAGTAAAACTAAAACTTATTATAAGCCACAGTCATCCTAGGGTCCCCCCTGCTATATAGCCTCCATGGTTCTGTGGGTTGCAGTCTGATTGTTCTTTGCTTTATATCTAGTATCCACTTATGAGTGAGTACATACCATGTTTGTCCTTCTGGGTTTAGGTTACCTCACTCAGGATGATATTTTCTAGTTCCATCCACTTGTCTGCAAATTTCATGCTGTCACTGTTTTTCTCTGCTGAGTAGTACTCTTTTGTGTAAATGTGTACCACATTTTCTTAATCCATTCTTCAGTTGAAGGGCATCTAAGTTGTTTCCAGGTTCAGGCTATTATGAATAATGCTGCTATGAACATAGCTGAGCATGTATCTTTGTGGTATGAATCAGCATTCCTTGGATATATGCCCAAGAGTGGTATAGCTGGGTCTTGAGGTAGATCAGTTCCCAATTTTCTGAGAAACCGCCATAAAGATTTCCACAGTGCTTGTACAAGTTTGCACTCCCACCAACAGTGCAGGAGTGTTCCCTTTGCTCCGCATCCTCTCCAACATAGGCTGTCATTAGTGTTTTTGATCTTAGCCATTCTGACAGGTGTAAGGTGATATCTCAGAGCCGTTAGTCAAACTTTCACTATTTGCAAATGATATGATAGTATACATAAGTGACCCCACAAATTCTACCAGGGAACTCCTACAGCTGATAAACACCTTCAAGTAATGTGGCAGGATACAAGATCAACTCAAAAAAATCAGTAGCCCTCCTATACACAAATGATAAAAGGGCTGAGAAAGAAATCAGAGAAACATCACCCTTTACAGTAGCCACAAATAATATAAAATACCTTGGGATAACACTAACTAAACAAGTGAAGGACCTGTTTGATAAGAACTTTAAGTCTCTAAAGAAAGAAATTGAAGAAGATATCAGGAAATCAGTTTTAAGATGACCCACAGACCAAATATTACCACTTAATCTCTATTATTATTTGATTGTGTGAGTTTAAGTAGGGTAAATAAGCTCTGGTTTTTAACTGCTTCATTTTTAACATTGAACAGCAACTATAACACATAAGGAGCCTGCCTATGAATTAGATGTGTGGAATAACACTTGCTTACCTAACATCCATAGGTAACACTGTCATTACTTCAGCTTTCCTTTCTTTTTCTTAATTTCCTTTTGGTTTTAATCATCTTTCTTTTACTGAAGTTGATTTTTGTTGCATGAAAAAAATTATCTTTTTAATGTGAAGATATATTAGTATTTTAAGAATTGGATTTACATACAGTTACACATAGTTTATATGGGAGGGATTTCATGGAAGAAGCACCACAAGCTTCAGAGTTAAAAGGGCACTTTCTGACCATAAAATGTATGACCTTGATAGGCGACAGTGGCACATGCCTTTAATCCCAATTCTCGGGAGGCAGAGCCAGGGGGATCTCTGTGAGTTCAAGGCCAGCCTGGTCTACAGAGCAAGATCCAGGACAGGCACCAAAACTACACAGAGAAACACTGTCTCGAAAAACAAAAAACAAACAAACAAACAAAAAGTGTGACCTTTCATTCCGGGGTCCAGTGCCAGAGCTATTGTCCTGATCTTCGTCCTTGGGGCTACTTTTGAACCAAGGAAAAAAGTATTCACAGTTTTATACTTAATATATCTCCTTGAAACAATAAGAATTTTATTGTTGTCGTGTTGATGTTTGGCCTTTGTATTGTTTTGTTGTGTCTCTTTGTATTCCTGACCACCATGGAAATTGCTATGGAGACCATGCAGGCTCCAACTTGTAGCAATTCGGCTTCCAGTGCTTATCAGGATGTTTTTATTTTATGTTAGTTGAACTGATCTGTATTTGTGTCTATCTATAATATATTCTCTCTCTGAACTAATTGTTGTTCATTTGTGGCTTTAAAAATATGTTCTACTTTTAAAGAATTTAATTATTTGTAACTCTTCTGGCTGGTTTTGTGTGACAACTTGACACAAGCTAGAGTCATCAGAGGAAGAAGCCTCAGTTGAAGAAATGCCTCCATGAGATCCAGCTGTAAGGCATTTTCTCATGTAGTGATCAATGGGGAGGGCCCAGCCCATGGTGGGTGATGCCATCCCTGGGCTGGTAGCCCTGGGTTCTATAAGAAGGTGGCCTAAGCAAGCCATGAAGAACAAGCCACTAAGAAACTCCCCTCCATGGCCTCTGTATCAGCTTCTTCCTTTGGGATTCTGCCGCGTTTGAGTTCCTGTCCTGACTTCCTTCAGTGAAGAACAGCAATGCTGAAGCATAAGCCCTTTCCTCCCCAACTTGTTTTTTAGTCATTGTGTTTCATTGCAGCAATAGAAACCCTAACTAAGACAGTAGCCTTATGTTAACAGCTCACACTAGTTTGAGTTTGTATGGGACAATTATTTATTTCCTTTTTTCAGAAACTCCTTCAAACCTATTTTATTATCAAGAGGCAGGCTTTAGGTTTACTTATATAATCAGATGTAAACCCCTTCATATAAGCATGTGGATATGTTTATCTTTGTAAAGACCAGCATTAATTTGAAACCAGAGGGTAAGCTACACAGAATCCCCTTACACTGAGAGTCCCTTCCCTTGGATACATGACTGCTTTTTCTTTAGTTCACAACTGAAACACCTGTTGTTAGCCCTACAGGTCACTGTTAGTATATGTGCATGCTATAATGTTTAGCTATATGCTCTTAAAAAATCAGTTAGCTCTCCCCCAAGATCCAGCTATACCACTCTTGGGCATATACCCACGGAATGCTCAATCATACCACAAGGGCACTTGCTCAACTATGTTCATATCAGCATTAATTGGTAATAGCCAGAACCTGGAAACAACCTAGATGCCCTTCAGCTGAAGAATGGATAAATAAAATTTGGTACATATGCACAATGGAATACTACTCAGCAGAGAAAAACAATGACATCATGAGGTTTGCAGGCAAATGGATGGATCTAGAAAAAATCATCCTGAGTAAGGTAACCCAGACTCAGAAAGACAAACATGGTATGTACTCACTCATAGGAGGATACTAGATGTAAGCAGGGATGACTGGACTGCTACTCACAACTCCGGGGAGGCTACCTAGGGAGCAGGACCCCAGGAAAGACACAGGGATCGCCTAATGACAGAGAAATGGATGAGATCTACATGGACAACCTGGACGTGAGTGGGGGTAATGAAGGGCAAGGGTTGAGGGAAAGAGAGCTTAAGGGAGCGGGAGATCCCAGCTGGATCAAGAACAGAGGGGGAGAACAAGGAATAAGAGACCATGGTAAATGGAGACCACATGAGAATAGGAAGAAGCAGGGTGCTAGAGAGGTCCACAGAAATCCACAATGATACCTCCACAGTAGACTACTGGCAGTGGTCTAGAGACAGCCTGAACTGACCTATGCTGGTGATAAGATGGCCAAACACCCTAATTGTTGTGCTAGAAACCTCATCCAATGACTGAGAGAACCGGATGCAGAGATCCACGGCCAGGCCCCAGATAGAGCTCCAGGAGTCCAATTGGCGAGAAAGAGGAGGGTTTGTATGAGCGAGAATTGTTGAGACCAAGGTTGGAAAAAACACAGGGACAAATAGCCAAACGAATGGAAACACATGAACTATGAACCAATAGCTGAGGAGCCCCCAACTGGATCAGGCCCTCTGGATAAGTGAGACAGTTGATTAGCTTGATCTGTTTGGGAGGCATCCAGGCAGTGGGACCAGGACCTGTCCTCAGTGCATGTGCTGGCTGTTTGGAACCTGGGGCTTATGCAGGGACACTTGGCTCAGCTTAGGAGGAGGGGACTGGACCTGCCTGGACTGAATCTACCAAGTTGAACTCAATCCTCAGAGGAGTCTTTGCCATGGAAGAGATGGGAATGGGGGGTAGGCAGGAGGGAAGGGGGGGGGATCCGTGACTGATATGTAAAATTAAATTAAATTATAAAATAAAATTTTAAAAAATCAGTTAGCTATTTGATCAGTAATTTGGAGTATCTTACTTGAGGTATAATTTGAGAAAATAGTACATTAAAATTAGAGTTCAAGGTAGAGTTATAAATCTTTAAAAATGTTAAATCTGTTGGACAGCAGAGCTCTACTGCTTTAGAACTAAAGACAGCCTTCTTGTTGCTTGGATTTTGTTCTGTCCACAGGTCTCCTTCCCCAACCCTCACCATACTCTGTCTAATTCTTTCTTTTCTGTCTAAATAGGCAGGAGGTTTAAGGGAGAGTAAGAGGGGTAAATAATCAACACAATTATCTGGCCCAATTTTGTGCACTTGGCTCCTGATGGGACTTAAAGAAGGAACTTCATTTTTTTTCTGCTCCTACATCCACAGATGACATTTGTAACCATAATACAGAAGATCTATATATCCCTACCATATATCAATTAAAACATGTTTATTTCCTTTATATACTAAGCCAAAACCTTTTTCTCTCTTAGCTTCTTGACAACATCGAATTTCTAGCTTCAGTACTCTTGAACTGTGTAGTCATTATTAAGTAAAAAGAGAGCCTTTAAATGGAAATCATCAGGATACCCAAACAGTTAATCTGATCACAGAGGCAGCTACTAAGTGTCTAGTGGATTGGATGGGACAAAATAGTGTGAGATTGCACCACTAATTGCTATGCAGCATAACATTTATGAGTTGTTTATTCTGGAAGTCTTCCATTTCACACTTTCAGAGTGCCAGTGGACTGGGATACCTGAAGTTATGACAGGGAAACTTTTAGAAAGAGGGTAAAGGACCATCAGTGTATGCCCTTAAGGAAGCTGGTCCTTATGAGAAGGGCTGAGGAAATGGTTTGGTGGTTAAGAGTACTTGCTGCTCTTGCAGAGGGCCTGGTTCAGCTCCCAGCAGCTCACAGCTACCAGTTCCAGGGTATCTAGTATCTTGTGGATCCCAGGCACCAGGAACCATGTGATTCATATATATGCATGCAGGCAAACATTCATACATATAAAAAAATGTTTCAAAAATAGACATAAGGGAAATCCACTAAAAACAGAATGGAGAAAAGGGAATGGTCAAGAACAAAGCATAATGATAGATAAGTGTGAAAATCATAGTTAAACCACTTATCTTTATGCTAACAAAAATTAATTTAAAAATAGAGCAAATAACTATGAAAACAAAACTGTTATTTAATGCAGAGACAGAGAACTTTGTGTTTTCAAAGTATATACAACATCAGAGAAAAATTACACATGGATCTAGGGAATATTTTGGTAATATCAACATTTTCCTGTTGAGTTAAAAAAAAAAGAAATCACTGCTATGATACATAAAACTTTACCATGCCAGATACCTTGAATATTACTGTGTGTCTTTGAAAAATTTTAATTTTTAGCTGGGCTTAGTGGTGCATGTCTCTAATTCTAGCAGTCAGAAGGCAGAGGCAAGGAGGATGTCTGAGTTCAAGGGTCAAGCTGGTTTATATAGTGAGCTCCAGCACAGTTGGAGTTACATATCGTGAGACCTTTTCTAAAACAAACAAAGCTTTGTATACAAACAGTATACTTTGTAAGTATACTGTTTGCATATTTTCTTTCTGAAAATCCTCAATATGATATATTCTAAAATTTGAACCTTGTTTGCATATTAACAATGCCCTAAAAGCTTTGAATTGGGATGCTAAGCCAGCAAAGCCCATACCATGATTCTAAAGACCCCAGACTTGCAGAGTCTGAAATGTTTCTAATGCAGTGCAGTAGACAGGGCCCTTGATCTGTAAGTGAGTGAGGTTCTCAATGTCTTTTGTGGAGAGATATTTTTCTGTTTTGGGTTTTCACAGGCAGTAGGAAATTGTTTTCCCAGAAGTACTAATGCAAACTAACTTAAATGTATCAATTGACCTCATACTAAAGTTCATTTTATCATATAACCCATTATCTTCATTTTAAGCTATATTTTCTTGGTTCTTTTTAAATTTGTTGTTGAATTTGGTTTTATTTGGGCTTATGACCCAGATCTTAGGCATAGTTCTTTTCATCATGAGCCATTTTGATATCTTATAAACAAATAGTCATCTATGGAGATTTTCTCTCCTAACTCTCACATACACATGTGTGGGGAGCTAGGGAAGGTGACTGTGGCAGAACATCCTTGGGTCTTGTGAGGGATGTAGTGTAGACAGAAGGGGGGAAGTGGGCATCCCTGGGCCTCCTAGTTCTTATCAGTAGCATCATTCATTTAGGATGATTAAATACCATGTTGTAGCATTACATACATAGCTATTTAAGCACATGTATTATTTAGTGTTTGATGGTTGTTTTCTTTCTATGTGAGCTTGTGTCATGTGTGTTTTTGTCCTGATATCCCTTGAACCGTAATAGTTGCTTCTTTTAAAACTGAATGTCTGTATGAATGGCATTCTTAAAACATTCTGAGCTTAGTTCAGGAACCATGAGCTATATGATGCTATTTAAATTACAATAAAATAGACAATTCTTCATTTGTACTAAACAGATTTCAGCTTCTTGGTTGATATATGTAATTGTAATTGTAATTATGGTGGAAAGAGAAATACAAAGCATATCTTTCACCTCAGATTCTATTGGATAGTACTCACTTGGAGGTTGTCAAGTGGATGGTAGACTCATTGTAGTATTTTGTTCTGTTTTATATTGTTTTTGTTTGCTTTATTTCAGTCATTCATTTATTTATCTATCTATGTATCATATCTATTTATTTGTTTATTTATTTATTTTAGACAAGGGAGTTTCTTGGTTACCGTTCTATTGCTGTAAAGAGACACCATGACCATGGCAACAAGAGAACATTTAATTGGGGGTTGCTTACAGTTTCAGAGGTTTTGTCCATTATGGTGGGGAGAATGGTAGCAGGTAGGCAAACATGTTACTGGAGAAGTGGCTAAGAACTCTACATCCAGATCTGCAGGCAGCTCAAAGAGTAGAATGCCGCTGGGCCTGGCTGGGGTTCTTGTAATGTCAAAGGCCATCCCCAGTGACATAGTTCCTCCAACAGGGCCACACTTCCTTAATCCTTTCAAATAGTCCACTCCTTGGTCATTAAGCATTCAAGTCTATGAGCCATTTTTATATAAACCACCACATAGGACCTCTCTATGTAGTCCTGGCTGTCCTTGAACTTGATGGGTGGACCATGTTGGCTTCTAATTCACAGAGATCCACAAGTCGCTACCTCTTGAGTGTTGAGATTACAGGCATAGGCCACCACTCCCTGTTATTGTAGGCTTCTTGAGCGAAGATACTTCAAGGATGCATGCATTGTTGCAGTGTATAACCATAGAAACCATTCTACTCCTGGAAAACATATATGTTTTAAGAGAGATTTGGCTTTTAGAAGCCAAATAAGTAAAAATCCATTTCAAATAAACATTTGCTAAATAAATCCATTGCTAAATAAACATTCATTTTAAAATTCATGGAAAATAATTTATTTCTGATACTATGAGTGTTCCTTTACAGTTTTTCTTATATTATATAGTGTATCATAAGCCACTCAATCTTCCCTCCCTCCTCTCAGTCTCTGTCTTATTCTCCCCTCTCTTTGTAAAATACTTTTGTACTGCTCAGACTGCCCTTGACCTCATAAGTTTCCTGCCTCCTGACGGCCTAAGGTTCCAGACCTACATCCCGATCCTTGACTTCCTTTATCACATTCTCAAAGTCATATATCAAGCCCATACCAGTTACCTCAAACATCAAATAACCGAGGTCAACTGGGAAGGCAGTTCAGGAGATATAGTAGAAGTTACAGAAGGAATTTTCCCTTCTATATTAATTAAATGTTTGAGAAATACCATGAAATACAAAGTTACTCCAGTTGTATCATGGAGATTGTCTAACAAGAGAGCCTTTTCTTACCACATCTCTAAATGCTAATCCTTTGATTAGTAATATAATGACTTTTATTATTACTTCAATTAAAACATATATATATATA